>VYZR01066407.1:36466-62696 GCA_013400675.1 Oxylabes madagascariensis
CATCTTTACAATAAGGACTGGATGCTGCAAAGTTTCATTAATAGGGGACAGAGTTGCTGGTCCCTGCCATCTGGCTGAACCTATTCACACCCAGCACCAGCCTCATCTCTGTAATAGGCTTGACCTCTGTGGTGGGGGGATGCTGTTATCTTCCCCGCTCTGCGACCCCACTCCACAGCTTCCCTGGCTGCTCCTTCATTGGACCCAGATTTCCACCCTGCCTGCTGTTTTTCCAGCAGTAGCATTTTGGCTCCTGGCAGACTGGAGAGACATTTCTGTCGGCAGCTCAGGAATTCCCTTTGTGTCTTTCCTGAGTTTAGGCTCACCTTGATGCTAGACTCTGACCCCTCTTTAATGCAGAGGAATGTGTGAAAAATTTATTCCCCTTTTCATTAAGAACTCATTTAAATTCACCAAAAGGTGACCTGGCTCCCTCCACTGTTGCTATATTGTTCTCTGAGAAGCTGTTTTATTTCTGACTTAGAGTTCAGTTGAAAAGTGAGATCTCGCTTCCACTGATCCAATAGTTTAATTTTTAGCAACAATGATGAATAAAGTGATGCAGAGACATGTTTGAGGTACATTTCTTATACTCATAAACAGTTTGACCAGCTAATGAGGAAATGCTGCATGTCCCTGGGTAGTATCCTCTTTCTGGCTCGCTTAATTAGCAACTCTGGTAAGCATGGGAATTGGATTTTCCATTAAAACCTTGGAAAAATATTTGTTTTGTTTATTTGTTTTTCACAACACACAAAGCAAAAGCCAAACCGTCATTTCTACTCTGGTTTGTTTTGTTTTCTTGACAAGTGAAAAATCAGCAATCCTAGATTGGAAGCGTTTTGGGAGCTGATCTGGAAAAGGTGCCAATGCAAATAATGTCATCCTTTGTGCCAAACAACATCCAGGAAAAAAAAAAAAAGAGAGAAGCATTTTTCAATTTTTCATCCAAAAAGCACTCTGGAAAATCAAAGCCCAGTTGTCAGCTCACTTTATTCTCAATCTGATTCTTATTAATGTCCCTTCATCTCCTGTGTGCTCAGCCATCACAGCACTGTGTGTCACTGTGTCACAGCTGGCTGTGGGCACTCCATGGGGGTAAATGGGGCTGGGGGCAGCACAGGCACATCAGGACAGACCCCATAATCAGAGCAATATAAGCAGTAGAAAAAAGCAATAGCTTGTCACCACTCCTAAGTGAAGGGAAGGTGAGGCAGGGCAGGGAGGAAAAAGGATACAGGGGTTGTAGCACTCCCCTCTCCCTTATTTAGGTCAAGGCTTTCTTTATCACATATGCATCAAGAAATGCTAACCAACCTATTCAAAATCATCCCCCTCCAGAGCACTGACCACAAAATTACCATCCATTTCTCCCAGCACAGAAAGATTGCCAGGTAGAGACATTCATGGTGCTCTTCTCTCCTGTCCCCAGCATGCCAGGAGAAGCTGGCTACTCCATGTGAGCCACAACCAGCTGCATTTTCCCCTGTTTGTGCCGCTTGTGTATTTGGTTTGCAGATGTGGGGGGAGGGAAGGTCTCTAATACAATTTCTTTTTTAAACCAACCTATTTAAAACTATGGATGCCGACTTTTCAGTAGTCTTCTGGGGGCTGTTACAAAGGGGCCCTGGTTAAAACCTATCTGAAGGGAGTTAACCACAGCCCTTTGCTCACACATGTGGTATAATGCAGGCTCTTTATTGCTTTCCTTTACTCCCCCCCCCTCCACATTTAAGATACGCAGAGTAGAGCTTTTCTAAATATCTTACAAGTGCGTGTGTGTGTGTACATGCTGGATTTATGGCAAAGAGGGAACCTACTTCTGCCCTCAATTAACAAAACCCACGAGCAAGAGGGACTCAACACCAAGCTCCACTAAAGATCCCAGGAGGGGGTTGCTGGAGCTGAGTGTAACACGGGCTACTTGGAGATGACAAACACCCCAGGTCTTATAAGCAAAAAAGAGTTCACAGCCCAAGATTTCAGGGGAAAGGGAGCCAGTGCACCAGGGAAGGATGCCAAACTCAAGTCTTGTACATCTCCTTCTGGAAAGGGAATAGCTGGTCTGACCCTGTGTGTCTAAAGCTCAGTCCTGCAAAGAACTAAGGCTTGGATTCACCTCGAGGTTTTGGGCAGGCAGCTGAGGTCAACAAGCAGGGAGCAGGGTTACCTGAGACCCCTGCGGTGGTCTAAGGACAGAAATCAGCTCCCTCAGGCCTTAGAACTCCTCTCCAACCTCTGTTGGAGGCTTTTGAGCTTCTGTGCTGCCTGTCCAACATCAGGGGCTCAGGCTGGGTTTTTGCAAGGCCAGCTACATGTCCTCCTCTGCACCAGGCCCTGCTGCAAGGCAGGGCTTTGGGCTGTGAGCAGGATGAGCCACGCTTCATCTATCACAGCCAAAGAGAGAGCACTGGGAAAGGAATACTTGGACCAGGTACCGTGGCACCTAGGAAAATTGCAGGTGTTGACAATGAACACAATTTGTGTTTAAGAGTGATGAACAGCTCAGGCCACCTACTACATAGTGATGCCAGATTCTGGCTCCTTAACCACAGGGAAGAGACAGAGAGCTTTGCTTTAATCCTCTGATTTTGTCATCTCATTGTCACGCCCACCTCTTCCCTGTGACCATCAAGAGCAGCCAGGATCCAGAATCACTGGATGGGAGACCAGCTGAACATCAGCTCCCTGTCACACCAGCTGCCCGGAGAAGGTCCTCAATCCTCTCTAGCCGCCCCTCACCTCAGTGTCATGATTTCCACCAATTTTCAACAGCAGTTTTTTCAGATGCCCAGAGATGTCGCACATTGCATGGCATCATGACAGGACAGCAGCTCAGCTGGTGTAAATCAGCCCCAGCCAGCTGAACCCAAAGAGTTGAAGATTTAACCCAAAGTTGGCATCTCAATGCTCAAGATTCCACAAAGTGCAAATCCAACCTCATTTTTAACCTTGTGGGTTTTTTTGAGCTCTGATTTGCTGTGCTAATGTGCTTTTAACGTTGTTTTTTCCTTGGTATGTGTGTTATATTAGCACACACGCACCCTGTATACGCAGCAAGTCTATAAAACAGGGCACTCGTATAATTTTAAAATAGACAAATCAGTTTAAAGCATTAAAGTAAATCTGGTAAAAGAAAATCTCTCCTGGGTTGACATTTTGTTTGCCAAGTTTTAGCTTGGAATGAATTTTTATGACTGAGTTATAAACCCTTGAAAATAGTGGTTTATAATGGAAATCTTGACAAATCCTTAACACAGGCCCCATTGTAACATATTCTGTACATATCCCATTGATCTATGGTAATAACAAGTTTTATATAAAACATTTTAACCATGGGAGCGACGTGGTTATCTTCAGGCTTCCAAAAATATTTTTCAAATAAATAGGTAGCTTTTCCAACTGGGCAAAATCAAGGAATTGAACATTAAAAATGACATTTAATTAATCTGGATTAAAAAAAAATTAAAAATAAAGAGAGAGAGAGGAAAAAAAGTAAAAAATCACAATAATCCAGAACCCATGATGTTTCTTTGGCTGAAAAGCAGCCAGTGACTAAGCAGCAGTTCTGGTCTGATATAACTCTCAATGCAGGATGGGGAATTAGCCATGAGCAACAGAAATTACTTTCTTAGAGGATTAGCTGTAGGCCTGAAACAATAAGCAACATAAAAAGCAAGCTATTCCCTCAGCAGGCAAGATGATAAAACTGGGATACAAAGGATTTGTGCACTAGGGCCTCAAACCCTCCTTCTCTCCCACAAGAGACTTGGTGCCTTTGCCCCAGCAGCTCCTCTGAGTTGGGCTGAGCCCAGCCCTGGGCTACCTGCATGTCTAACCCAGAAAGCACAAGTTTTTAGCTCTGCTGAGGCCAGGAGTACAATATCCATGGGGAAAAATAGCAGCTGGAGCTCAGCACTTTACCCAGCCATGGTACTGCAGTGGTGATGACGGTGCTTCAAGGATGGGACCAGGTGAGGGGCAGGGCAGCTGCCTTTTCCCTGCACCTTTCACCCTCAAAACCGTGTTTGACCACCACCACCATGCTTGATCCACCCCTAGATTCCAAAATGCAGGAGTGTCTAGGCAGACAGCCTCCCTGGGAATGGAGAAAGACAAACACTAATTTTCAAGGCAATTATATCTGCAAAAAATGCTTTAGCCCATTTAGAAAATGCAGAGACTGCAAGTACACAACTAAAGCAGCAATAAACATTGTCTTCCTGTTTTTTATTCCTGACAGTATTAGAAGTTCTATCTCTGAAATATTTTTGCACCATGACTCTTCCCAGTATCTGAAAAATTCACAGCCATCATTAATTAGCATTACACTGTTCTCATTAGGTAAGGAGGCTCCAGTTCAAGTTCACAAACAAGAAACTGAGGCACATAATTATGAGAAATGAGAGGGATTTGGGCTTTTTGATTAGATATTGGACCAGACATCAAGATGCCAAGAGCTTTTTGTGGACAGGAATGCAAACCATCGGTTCCAGAAGAGGAAGCATTTACTGTGATTTATTTGCTTTAAGGTATCACATCTTGTCTAAGCAGTGTTTACCAGGCTCTCTTTTGAATCAATCGAAGAAGGCACAACATGAGATTATTGAGACCACCCTAAAAGAGTCACGATGAATCCCTTCCTGGACATTCCTATCTCCCTTTTCCCTAGTACAAAGGTACCTACAGAAGCAACCCTGATAAGGCCCCTGGAAAGAGTTGAATGGCTTGACTTGGCAAAGCAAGAATTTGGACTTGTGCCTCCATTGCCCACGGCAGGCCTGAAAGTACCTCATTTACATCCAAATAAAGGGAGAAAATTAGTATTTTGAATGCATATAAATGGGCATATGCAACTTGATGGACTTAAAGGTCTTTGATACTAAACAATTGTCCAAAATAAAGCTGCCTCTATGCAGACAAATGCACGTGCAAGGAGAGGAGCACAGTTGCCACAAGCCTGAGGAACAAAAGCAACTTCCTCTTCACACAGTCATCCCAGACCATGGGTCTGAATTCCTGCACTTGCATCCAAGGGAGCGAGCCATTTTCATCTCTGATGCATTCCTTTTACTTCCATTGAAACCGATTACCACACTGCCGCTTTAGCATGAACATAAATTTTTCCGACTTAACATGTTGCTTTAGGACTCGGTTCCACTCGATAGTAGACTTCCATATGTGCTGTAATGTTTGTGTTTCTAAGCAATGCCTCGGCAACCACATCAGGGTTGCCGAAAGACGAAAACGAAAAGCCTGCTTTTTAATTTTCTTTTGCTGGTGATCTCGGTTGGAAACTCAAAGTGAAAGAAGGTCGTCTATCTTCCCCAGAAGAAAGGCAGCCCATAGGGCCAACATGTTGTTAACACACACCAAAAATGTTTTGGTGGCATGCATCTATTTTAGAAAAAAAAAAATATACACTTCACTGGGATTAAGTTGGGAGAAAAAAAATTTGATTTGCTGACGCATGAGAGGCACAGAGAAAGATCTTTTTCTTGTGGAAAATACCAGCAGGTGTTGTCTAGGGATGTTTCTTTCTTCTTAAATGCCAGAGTAGTTCCACACAAGCAGGCCTGGCAGCATCCTTTTGCATATTTTGTTGAATGCTTGACAAATTAGCTGCATAAACTTGCATAAGTTCCATTTCGCAGCCATTAATGAGTAAGAAGGAGTTTATTCAGATGCCTTGACCACAGAGGATAATAACTTCACTTTCCTTTCCCCTTTTTTCCTTTTTTCTTTTTTTAAAGACTGACATCTACATCTCATTGCAGTCAACGGAGAGATACAGATATTTTAGGATCATTATGAAAATCTGGTCTGACACATGCTATCGAATTTCACTCAGCTACTGCTGCAGCACAGCGTAGAATTTATGCTTGACTGAAGACCAGCCACATTATTTTGCTGGGCTATGAGAATCATTTATGCCTTAGTTCTAGAAAGCATTTAAACACATACTTAAGTCCCTCCCTAGTCAATAAAAGCACTTAAACAAATACTTTGTTCCTGCTGAAGTCAACTGGATGTTGACACAGCAAGTACCTCGCTGAGCAGAACAGGCTGTAACGGGGAGCATCAGAGAGCTGCATTACTGTACTTGGGAGCTTAGAAACGGGGATGCACTTCTTCACTTTTATAGCAACCAAACAATAGACTTTCCAACCATTGTGATACTCAAGGATGTTAAGATTTGGTCTTGCCTAGAGCTGGGGTAAAAGTCAAAAATAGGTATATGTGTGTATATTTCTGTGAAGAACAAATATTCTCAAAAGCTTCATGTCACTCTTTCAACAGCGTCCCTCAGCCAGGCCACAAGCAAGCCTTTTCACAAACAATGCTTCTGTCGGGAGATACTTATAAGCAATTCAGCCTCTGTCAGTGCCCAGGTGACCAATTCCCCACACCCAGATCTGCCTGTGGCAAAGGCCACCCAAACTCCCAAAACATCTGCTTTCGCAACACCTAATGCTCCAGTGAAAAGAGTTCCCCCTGGTCCCCTCTATGTCTGATGGTTGTCTCCCTATTAAGAAGACCACCCTTAAGTAAAGCTCCAGCTCTTTGCCCCACTGCCCCCATGGAGGCTCTCCCAGCCCCAGAGCTGCATCTCGCTGCACAGAACCAGCTTCTCCGCACCTCAGTGAGGCTGCAGGATATGCTGGCTGCCTCTGCCTTTCCTCTTCCCCATTTAGAAATTTATTCTAACCTCAGTGAAGTGGCTAGGGGCACTTAAGAGCCAGTTATGGCTCATTAGAGGCTGCCCTGAGTTAGTGGGAGGGAGGAAGATGCTGAGAGCTGCTGTGGCCAGGTTTAGTGGCATTTTCCTCCCCCCACAATGGTATCAGGATTCAAGGGGGCAGCAAGACCTCTGGGAAAGAAACTAAAAAGGAGCAGACGGGGTTTTTTCTGTGGTCCACGGCAACTGTGACATCTCCCCTTTGAAGCCCAGCGGCAAACCCCACATGCTGCTCCCCTCTCCCGTGGCAGGGAGGGGGTGGGCTCCGTGCACAACCCCCAGCACCCACGTCCGGGGCAAGCAGGGCTTGCTCTGCCCGTGCTGCAGGGCAAAGTCCCACAGAAATGGAAGTTACTGTAATTATAGCTTGCCTGAACATATGGTTTCAGGGATCTTTCCGCGTGTAAAACCCATGAATATGCATCAAAACTAGATGTCACTGCTTAAGTTACATAATCCTGCACAAACATATATTTAAGAGGGACCCGACATCCTCTGTTTTTTAAGGGGCTTTAGCTGTGATTAATTCTCTGAGCTTATTAATCACAACATGTGTTAGTGTTTGATAAATTGCCCAAAAGTTGCATTAGCTAATAAGTATAAGAACAAAACGAAATAGTTTCATCTGTTTTTATAATAAGACAAAGAGCATCATGGGAGCATACACGGTGGTCATGAATAAAAGAGAAACATTCATTTATGATAATTGGTTTCAGCTCCCCGTTTGGCTGGTTCTTGTGACCTAAATGTATCCAGTTGTTTCCTTTCTTTCCCGTTGGTTTTTGGGTCACTCCTAATGGTTTAATTCAACAAAAAATGTCTACCATTTCCTGTAACCTCTGTCTTTTTTCATTCCTCCTTCCAAAATGTTTTTTTTCTGTGCAGCATCTAGAGAAATCTCCCTCTCTCTCTCTCCCTCTGTTTCCTTCCAAGTGAACAAAGTCAATATTGTTGACAGAGAAAAGGTTTAACTCCAGGCAAAAGGAAAAAAAAAAAGTAATAGTCATTTATTTGTCTCCACTTCTGAGTTCACAAGGGTTTTTTGTTTGATCCTGGCGGTCAAGACTTTGACACGGAACATGCCCCCTCTGACCATGAACAATTTATGGAGGGAGAAAGAGACAAAAATCCTCATTCATGTTTAAGAAAGCAAAGGAAATGGCTGTAGATTAATATTTGTGCATTTGTAGCAAAATTTCTGATAGGTTTGTAACACATTCAACCACCCTAGTTGAGAAACACAAGAGGCAAAACTCAGCCCTGGAGAGTTGAGTTTTGTTACTCTTGGACACCTTTCAAAACATCAGCCCTCATTCTGCTTTTCTTAGGGCAGCTTTTTCCTCCAGCAGAGAGTGAAAAACGTTGTATGGCATTTGCAAGGAGGCGGCGCACGCTGGCAGGGGTTACCTTGAAGCACAGGCAGGGAGCACTTGCCATGGTCTTCCCATTTGCACTCATGCCTGATACTCCCTGAACACTGCAAAGTGCTTTTACACCTCCCATTTACCCTGCTCAAAGTGACAAGGCATGAATTTTCCAGCACGAGGCCCTGAGTTCGAGCTGGTGGGAGATGTGGAGCAGCACAGCACTGGGATACCAGAATGGTGTTAGACGAGATACCCTGTGCCATCAGGAGCCCCTGTTTCACCACATTAAAACTTTTGGGGCTGAAATTCTCCTATGCAAGGTGTCTGCCTCCAGAGAAGGGAATTTTTCTAGGACATCACAAGGAGGGTGGGAGAGGGGGAGGCCTGGCAGTTTTCCAACACAAGATTAGAGAAAAGTGCTTAGTCGATATAAAAATTCGAACAATTATTTTTTTGGAGTTGCTCTCATGCTTCCATCTTCTGGAAAGGAGACTGGAAATTTGGCGTCAACCTGGGAACAGGGATGTGCCTTTTACATCCAAATTGGGCAAAGTGAAAAGCCTTTGAATATGTCCCACTGAAGATTTATTAGCCTTTGGGAGAAAAACCTCTACAGAATCTATCTGCCTTGATCTTGCTCCATTTTGGGGCTTCTAGGGCTTGCTTCTTCTGGGGATTGCTCAGGACTTTCCTTGCTATAATTCCCTTCTTGGCTGCTGTACATGACAGTGGCTCCGGGCACCAGAAGAGAGAGCAAGAAAGCCATCCCTGTCATCTCAGGCCCTGGACTCCCACCAAGTCCCTCACTGCACAAATAAAGCAAAGAGGAATGCCACAGAACTGCAAAGCAGGAGAAATGGGGCAAGGACCAGGGAGAGGACAGGAACAAACACCTGAGGGGAGAGATGGATCCCATAGGGACACTTGATATGACATCAGGGAATTGGGATGAGGCAGAAAAATAGCAAGGATAGTCTGGCAATGATATATAATAAAAGCACAGATACGTAAGCACAAGGAAGGTGATAAAGGCCACAGATAAGACCTTAATTCTCATGTTTCAAGGCTTCTGAATTTCAGCTTCAATTTCTCATGTAAAACAGCTTGTGCCTGTTATCATTTCTAGAGTGCCCCAAGCTCTCCACCAAACAGACCAGGAAACCAAACAGCAAAGCATCTCACTGCTACACCAAGCACCCACTGAAATAGCTGTCAGGCTAAAAAGAATGGCAGGAGGATGTAATGAGAGGGCAGAGATAGTCAGATTAGAAAACACCATAATTTTGAGTATGTTGATGGTATGCATGAGGTGTAGTGAACTGCAGCAGTAAATCAAAGTCTGCTCTCAAATCTCTCACACAGCTGCTACGCAGAGACCCTCTGACTGGAAATCATTTCCCCACAAAATCATGGATATAACATAAATATTCATGTGATTTTAACTATACAATATCTAGGAAGTTTTTAACCCTTAAGAATCACTGTTCCTTTCAACTTTGAGCAGCAGGATTTCTAGTTTTCTATTGCCGAAATCTGTACTTGCCCATTGCATTGCACACCTCAGAGGCTGAGGCTTTCAGAAAAGAAATCCCAGTTGGAGAAACTCCTGCCAAAGTCATGGGCATCACTAACACTTTGTAAAGTGGCAGTACCCATTCTTAAGTGTACAGTGGGGCTGGAAGGATGAATATGTTCAGGACATGATAGGACACATTTGGAGAGGACAGCTCTATCTGCAGCTAGGAAACACTGAGGTCTAAGCACAAATTGCATTATGTGCAATTGCTGGAGGATGCTGGAGGATTATTGCTGGCAACTGGGCCCAGGATCTCTCCATCAAGGCAGTTTTTCTACTCTCTAGAGAGGCTGCCCATAGCTGAGCTCTTTGTCAGAGCCTGGATCTGGGACGACCAACCCTTAGCTCTTGGGAAAAACAACTTGGTGCCATCACCAAGGGCTGTGCAAAGACTGTCCTGCCTGGGAGGGAGGCACAGCCACTGCCTTCCCTGAAATAGTCTCACCTTGGCTGCTCTGGTTTGGGGATGTATGTGACACCACCCCCATGCTCTCTGCAGCATCACCCAGCACAGATAGACCCTCAGAGAATTTGGCTGCAAATCAATGCACCTCCCCTACCACTAGAACACAGCTTGTGACTGCAGGAAAAACAGCATGAGGAAGGGCCAGAAAACTCCTTACACATCAGAAAATTAAAACCCACTGTCTAGACAAGAGATCAGGAATTATCTTAAATTTCAAGCAGTGATAATTGACCAAGCAGAAGGGAAAACAAAAAGGAGAAAGCCTTAACTGAAAAAAGAGAGGATTCTTTTTGGGTACATCATACCAATAAAGGGGAAACAACATGATTTCAGCCAATGCTACCAAAGGATGACTGTAGCAAGTTTTGTTCCTAGTTCTGCCTAGCTTCTCCCTATCATAGAAAGCCCACGTGTACTATCATGTACAGTCCTAGTGCCAAAACATCTCAAAGGAGACAGGTTTGTTACTGCACAGGACACCTGCTTTGTGTCTGCATGCACGAGCCACAAATGAACACATGATTGAAGGGAACTACAAGTCTTAAAATATGTCAGGCATCAAAATGTTATTGCATCCTCTCAACAGCTTCAGAAAACTGTTTTTTCTAACCTTATCAAACCAGCAATGACAGTGGAGCCAACTTCTACTGGATAATCACAGAAAAACAACTACACCACAGACTTTCCAACAGAACAGACTGAGTAGCTTTGTGGGGGAAAACTAGCACAGTGCAGAATACTCAAACACATTATGGATAAGGTTTAACATCTAAATCTGCAGCTACTCCAGAAATACAAAGATATACCTTTAGCAATACAGTCTGGCTCAGTCTATCCCACTTATCTCAAGAACACTTTAAGATGATCTGCATTCTACACAAAAGCAGGCGTGACAGCAAACTTGGCATTACAAAGTATTTCTGTTCCCTGTTTTAGATGATCACATCTCATTCTTGAATGAGACCTTTACGCATCTCTCAGCTGCACCGAGGTTCTACATAGCCGTTGGTGCGTGGGTTTAGCTGTGAGAAGTGACTGGCTTTAAATCTTATCAAATGATTGCAATTGCATTAATTAAGCAGCTTCATTATATCCCCAAACACCCTCAATTAACCATGTAGCTCTAGGAGTACTGGATTTCCATCTTCAGAGACGCTGGGGTGAACCTTTCCACTCACACTGAATTCACCATGAAGTAAAAAAGCTCACTCTCTCCTGAAGTACAAATTAGGCTACTGTAAATAAGGCTTGGGCTAGATTCCACACTGCACAGGGTTCTGCAAAGTCGCTCACATCTTCAGTTTACACACACTAACAGCAAGTGTATGAAAACAGCTGTGCCATTTTTCCATGTCATTCCACTCAGCCACATGCTTTTGAAATTATTCCATTCCATGATAAGGCTGAATATGCTTTCTCCCGTTTCTCTGTGTCACCAAATAAAAGACACCTCTAATCTAAAAAAAAACCAACAAATCCCGAAACAAGTGACTCTTGCATGAACATATGAGCACGTTCTACCATGTTCCTTTTATTTTCTCCATATACTGACCTCTCCTCTGTGCTACCCAGTTCACTGAAGGGTGTGTTAACATGCACAGCGTGTCAGTGTAACTCCATCGGTTGGGATTTAGGCGTGGTTTTGCATATGAGTAGGAATTGCTCGCCTTGCAAACTATGGGGATGACATGCTTCTCATTGTGACAGGGTGAGAGACAAGCTGCCCTGTCCCCAGCTGCAGGGTGCTCCAGGCACATATTCCCTTCCTTCTGCCAGGGGCTGGGGCTTCTTTCACAGGTGCCAAATGGCAATTTGGGGTGGTTCACCTGCTGTTTCCAAGTCTAGCATCAGGCTGTGGCTGTCATGACCCTGTGAAGAGCAGCTCTGCCAAAAGGCAGAGGGACAGGATTTATAAAATATCTAACAGAAAAGGTTTCCCAGAACTGGCACATGAACCAGAGCCCGGTCTCCTTCAGCAGGGCAATGCAGAAAGGTGTTTCACTGCAAAATGCCCTTACGGAGCTGTCACTTTGGCAAGATGAGGTCCTGCAGCATGGTTGCCCTCCTGGCACTACAGCCCCTCAGAAACTATTAAAACTGAAAAGTCATTCATAGAAAGGAACACCAAAAAAATATGCAAGTCTTAGAGAAAACCTCTCCCTCCTTTCAAGGGGCTCCTGTGTGTGATTAGGGGTACCCCCACTTCACACCCAGCTCCGTGTTTCAGGCACAGGGAGGGGCTGCACCAGGGACCATCCCACAGCACCCTGAGCCANCACCTTGCTCTGAAAACTGCTCTGCAGGTGACAAAGGAGCTCCTGCCCTGCTCCCAGCACAGGAAGGGGGCAGGAGGGCTCCCCTGTCCCCCCGAAAGGAGGGGATTAAAACAATTGGGTTGCCAAAAAAACAATTAGAGACCCAGGCGAAGACCTAGCTCCTCTGACCTCCAGCCCTCCCAAAACTCCCCACGCCTGCCAAAAAAAATGACGAGGGGTGTCTATTTCTGCTTGCCTTTTTCTTAAGAAAAACACCTCCCCCTCTCCCTCCTCATGTCCCCCCATGGCTCTTCCTCCCGCACACAGTTGGGGCTGGCTGAGGTTCATGCTAAATGAACACCCAGTCCTAAAACACACCCGGGACAGCGTCCAAAGGCTACCAGAGGCTGTCGAGAGGCTCCCACTGGTGCAGCGAGCTCATGTGCCCCCCACTGACCACCCGCCCTCAGGCCAAGAGCAGCTTGAATGCTCTGGAGAGAAAACAAACAGGTTTGGGGGAGCACAGGGAGCCCCCTGGGAGCATCTCTCCCGGGCTTACCTTTCCCCTGCCTTGCCTCGTGGGATGCTGAGGAAATCCTCACCACTCTGTGCCAGCCTGACCGGGCAGCCATCCTAGCTCCTTCTCCATGCCCAGGCAGCTGCTCCTGGAAAAGGTTTCCTTGGGCACTGCACAGAACATCCCAGCTCTTTTGGGGCTGAAATCTTTCGAGGTCGGTCCTGGAAGCAGCCCGGTAGCTGCCTGTCCTTTGCAGGCTGTCATGCAGTTTAGCAGGAAGCCAGCCGGACTGTGAGAGTTTATATCCACCCCTGTGACACACACACACACACAGAATGTGCCTGGCATCTGAAGCAGCCGATGCTGGATTTATCCCTTCCCTTGTTGCCAGTGACTGACATAAGTGCGGGAACTCTTGGTGGAAAACTGCTTATGAGCTTTGGGCCTGATCCAAACCCCACTGAAGACAAAGGAAAGAGTTGTGATTGCTTTGGAGCTGGCTTTGGATCAGTCCCATTATCTCTGCCCCGAGAGCAGTGTACAAACAAAGCAGCAAGGACTGGGGCACTGAAAGCCTGTGCCCGGGGCCCCATCTCATCTGGGGAAAAGAGAAGCAGGGAGGTGCATCTGAGCCTTCCTTGAAACATCCATCCAGGGCCCTCCTAGGAGGGGACTAGCCTTGGACTGCACATGATCACAGCCCTCACTCGTGGGTGGAGATGCCTTGCTCAAGAGCAGACATCCAGACTTCTCTGCTCAGGATTGGTATCAGCCACACAAAACATCCAGAGCCAGACCTACACTCAGACTCCAATTCTACAAATCGTCCACCTCACAGGCTGACTCTGCTTTTATCTGTCAAACACCATCAGTTTGCACACTCCAACACTAAGCACATTCATGTGTCTCACAGGAAACAAGTGTCCCCATGAGCTCTTCCCATTCCACGAGAGACTGAAAGAGTAACACTGTCAGACTCCCTCCCATCTAAAAATCCACAAAAACATTTGTTTTGTGAAAAATTAAGCAGCAATTAGCATTCTTCCTGGATAAGAGGCTGCCTGCAGAACTGAAAAATTATTTGACACTGTTTCATTTCACTTCTCCTGGCAGCACTATCTTTCTCTTCATTTAGTAAAATAAAAAATAAAAAAAATTGAAAAAATAAATTTTTAAGTCATGCTTTTCTATTTTAAGGCATTTGTTGTAACTCTACAAGGCTTTTTTTCCCACTGGGAGAATAAATGAGAACCGTGAATCACACCAAACTTACCTAAGAAAAGTGCAAAACAATTCTCTCTCCTGGGATTATAGAGCTGATGACCATTTCTTGTAGAGTTTAGGCTACACAACTGCTGCAGCACAAACTGATTTCCATTGAAGGTAAGGGGGTTTTCAACCAACACCTTTCCCCTTGTGCCAATCCTCAGCGTGGATACAGTTACACTGCACTATGACAGCTCTTCTTGGGAAACTGGCAAACATCTTCCTTGCACCCCGAGTTTAAAAACACATTTGAATTCCTGCATTTTAACAGACTACCATGTGTCAGTGGAATGACAATAAACAGCAATGTGGGTGTGCTTCAAAGGAGAAGAGCAAAAGCCAAAATGAGCTGCCCTTGGCTCTTTGTACAGAGGCTGTGGCTGTGATCTGGCTTGTGTCTGAGGTGGGCTCAGACCCTGCAGCAATCACCTGGCTCGGTGGGAAGGTGTGACAATGCCATAGAGCTCACCCCAAACAGTGCTAGCCTAAGGCTGGCATAGCCTATGCTGTGCTCAGATACCCTAATGAGGGAAACTCTGGAGAGCAGAGCAGCCCCGACAAGTTTCAAAGTCTGTTGACATTTTTGTGATGCCAAACTCTGAAAATCACAGCTGGTGTTGAGGGTCAGGTAACCCTGGGCTTGAAACACGCAACACTAAGTTATTTTTCAATCCTGGCTTGAACTGTAACTTTGCAAAAGCCTGAGCCTCTAGGATTTCCCACCCCTCATCCAAAGAAGTGGAGAAGAGAAAGTGAGGATTTAAAGGGAAATAAGTTAAACCTCATAGCATGCAAAATGAATTCCCTAACCAGAAGGGTCTTGCCACATCCTCGGAATGGTGTCACGGCTTGAAAACATGCCTTGTTTCTAAGCTCATTTATTTGCTAGGAAAATGCAGCCACTAGTATGTCTTAAAGAAATCCCTAGAAAGGCATCTGCAAACAGTTGCACTGAAATTTCAATTGCTGAGTGTAATTCACGGCAGAGCGAAACCCTGGAATCTCTGTGAGTGCAGGGCACAAATAGCTCAAGGAGGTGTTTGGTACGAAGGAAATGGTGATGCTTCTTCCATTTCCCATGAATATCATATGCACTGCCTCAGCCATATGTTGTGTTGAATCTGCCACATTCTTCGGTGGTGGGCACAGATGTGGACAGATCTGACAGATCAGGGTCTTAGGGTCACACAGGAGTAAATTGGGGGCAGATGATTTGAGCGTCACAGCTTATTTTTAGAAAAAAAAAAGGGGGGGGAAAGATTGCTAAGAATCATTTCTACCATGTGTCTGAACAAGAAACGCATTTATCTCACCTAGTAAAAACAAAGAAGAGTTTCTCTCAAATAAGGAGTTTGTTTTAAGAGGATAACAAAGATTGTTCTATGCACTCTATAGATCACAGGTGCTGCAGAGAAACATAGACTTTGCCATGTATTTCCGTGCTTCATTAACATGTATTATTTTCAGACGGTCTCCAACAGTGCTGCAGCTTTACAGGCACAGAAGTGACTCCTTTGACAAATAAGCAAAGTTTCTTCTCAATTGCCTGGCTTACACTGTTCTCTGGTTATTCCTCTGATTAGTGCTATTTTGCTTACATGCGCACTGTGGGTGATAAAAGACATCAAGGAAATGGAAGGCACTTTCCCAAGAATATAACCACTGCTAGAAGATGGAACAGACAACAGGGAAAAAGGAAATCAAAGCTTATGCAAGCCCTATAGACCACCAAAATACAGCAAAAATGTAACAGATTCCTTCATGTCTATTATTTATACTCATAAGAGCATATTACACACACATGCTTTTTGCCTCCTGCTGTACAAAGCTTAAAAGCAGAGAGTGAGGATAAGGTCACGTTTCTTCATGAGTCCCACAGACTGCACTGCCCAACATTCACTTGTACAAGGTGAGGCTCTGTAAAGCTAAAGCAGAACTCAAAGCCAAACTGCATTTGCCAAAGAAGGACAAGAGGAGTGTTTCACAACACTGCCTGCCACAGGACAGGCCTTTCAAAGGCTGCTTTGAGAAGGAAACCAGAAGAAAATGCAGGACTGCACTAGAATGGTGAGGACAAGGTGCTGATGGCAGGAGTGTCCCAGCCAACCCAGCCACATAAGCCTTTGTGTTAGGGCCATGCCCAGTCACTTGCAGTGGATTTTTCCAGGCCATCAGCACAAATTACTAATAGCCAGTGTGGGACACTTTAGTTGTATCAAATAGACGTTTAACATGCTACAAACAAACCAACCCAAGCCTCAGACATGCTGGGAATTGCTCAGAGGACAATATCACCCCTTTGCTCCCCAAGTCCAGTGTTCTCCCGAGCCTGAGCAGGAATGGGGTGAAGCCAACCTGAAAGCAGAGCTGGAGCTTTTCCATTTCCTCTTACAAGTCACTGAGGAGTTGTAGGTGCAATCAGTCATATTTTTTTCTCATAGTTTCCCTGTCTGTTTGGCTAAGAATAAATGGCCTGGATTGATAAAGCCTAAACTCTACTGATTTTCCTGCACCTTGAGGTTTCACACAGTCTGCTCCTGGTTCTTCAGAGGGGTCACACCAGATGGCAGAAGGATCCAGATGGGATTTAAGCTGTGTGAGGCTGGGCCAAAACTGTGTTAAGTGTAGCTTAGTGATTAAATTGTTGGAATAGGGATCAGAAAGCCTGATGTGTTAGGTAAATGTGGACATTTCAGCTCAGCCATCCAAGCTCTGAGCATGGATCATGTCACTTAAAATCCTTTTGCCAGCTGAGATTCACAGTGCTGAGAAGGTAACAGGCAGGTGGAGAAGGTAGTATTTTGCTGGCCTCATGCTTTGGGGTCTTCATGAGCACACCAGAGTTGTGTTTTGCTCAAACACCTGGCACTGAGCATTGGAACCCAGACAGGATTGCTAGAAGAAAAGAGAAGCCAGACAGAAGGTGAGATGTTGCAAGAATTTAAGATACTTCAAGCTACCTTTTCTTTTCTGTGGAATTTGTTTTTAGCTGAGTCAGCTTCCTGATCTGGATAACAGAAGATTCCATATAAAAGGCAGAGAACTAGAGCTTATACCCAGGGCGAGAAAAAAGAAATACCATTTTCAGAAGCAATATGAGTTTATTGCAGATGAACCCAGCCACTTGAATTGAATTTGTTCCTATAACCTGGTGGTTCAGAGCAATTCCCATCAGGCATACAAATAACCAGACATTTCCCTCCTGGAGAGACGTTTACCCCATGCAGGAAGGGCAGAGACCCGGATTGGAGCCCATGAATCTCTACCATGCCTTTCAGGGTAGAGCTGCTTCCTGGGAACCAGAACTTCAAACCAAGCAAAGATTTGGGAGGAAGTTTGTTGCTGGTTTTTCTCCCTGACTGCTGGTTTCAATCACTTCTATGTTCAGTTGCTTTGTGGTTTATCAAATAAGCAAAGGTCCCCTAGAAACTCCTATATCATTTTTTTTTCTTCACTTGAAAAACAGGCCACCGGCCTTGAAATGCATCCCCTGATGGCAGAGAAGAGAGGTAACATTTTATACAGCCTCACCTCCCTCATATGGTCATACCTGGTCGCTTCTGGACAAATGTGCAAACAGCATCACAAAAATACAGGATTTTGCAAGATTTTCTGGTCCGCCCCTCTGAGTGCAAACAGCATGCGACAGATATCTGACAGATCTGCTTTCAGAATCCTCCTATGGCAACAGAAGCCATAGTTCCACTCACCTTCCCAACGGAAAGCTTTTCTCCCCTGCCTCTCCAGTTACAATCCAAGCTCCCCATCCCCTCTGCTGTGCTGTCAAACTGCAGAGAGCAAGATTTCCTTGCCCAGTTGGATAACCTGCTACCTATGTGCTGTTTTCTTTTTTTTTTTCTTTCAAGATAGTAAGACAGGAGTAAAGAAGTAAGTGGGTAAGGGGAGAAGAGAAATATAAACCGTGACAGGAAAAACACAGGACTTGTTTATGGGGGACAACCAAATGCCTTCCTCCTACAAATGACACCATCCAAAGTCTGTACTGGCACTCTTAACAGCTGATGGTGGAAGAAGGGGTTGTTCAACTCCCAACTCTGCCACAAGCTTGCTTGCGGGTCTTGAAAATAAGTGTTCATACTTCAGAACGCCTCAGTTTGGGTCAATCTGGTGCTTAAAAATAAAATAATATCTGCTTCATAGGATTGTTCAAAGCTTAAATGAGCATTTGAAGAGCTCTAGTGGAAATGAGATGAAGGGCACTCTCGGAAAGACAAAGCATTATCATCATAAAGTGTAATCTTGATGGTTTTTATGGGCGAGTGTAAGATTCCAGCAGTAATCTTTAAAGCAACATCCATTATCTGGAAAATTAGCTTTCAGCTAATGGTCTGTTACAGGTCACACTTGGTAAAACTCCACGCACATATTCTTAGTTTTTCCCTCACAAGCACTTGGAAATCCTGTGACAGCTGCCTGAGGGGAGCAGCAGAGCCCGGCTGGCTGATGGCACACAGTAACATGGAGAGAAGAGGAGAAGCATGCTCCCGTCACACACCAGGTGAATCTCCAGCCTGCACACCATGAACCCCTCAAGCTGCCTCCACAGGGCAGAGATCTCACCCAGCCACATCTCACCTGGCCAGCAGGGCTTGCTGGGGCCAGGCACTCTGTATTAGGGCTCTGGTTGGAGATAAAGGTCAGTCTTAGACACCTCCTTACCAGGCAGTAAGGGTGGCAAAAAGCAGGAGGTGGTGTTCTCCCAAATAGATTTCTTTCACTTGAGGCTCCCTGAAGAACTGCATGAGCCAAAGTGCTGGGAGTGGGGGATGAAACCTCACCTAGCTAGGCTGAGCCCCTCAGCACCCTTGATGCATTTACTGCTTGTCTTTTCAGAGACTGTGCTCTCCTAGGTGAGGAACCCTGTGAAGACCACAAGAAGTTCAAATGGGGGTCGAAAGCACCGAGTCTCCCTCCAGCCTCAGCAGCTCAGCACCCACCTCCCTCCCAGCTGCCGGACCTTTGTGGGGAGCAGCCCCTCTCCCAGTATCACCTGGAAATGCCCCACTTCACAGTGTCTTTGCTCCAGGGAAGGCCACTCCTTGCTGTGGCCACCTTCTCTCTCCTGGCACACGGAGTGACTGGAAGGACCTTCCCCACACCACACAAAGACAGCTGTGCTTTGTGCCCAGCGCACACTGACGAGGGACCACAAGCAGTGGCCACCCCTAAGGAAGGAGCACCGAGGCAAGCTGGTGGTCTCCCTGTGGGTCCTGGAGACCACTCTGTTCTCCTGGAAGAACAAAGAGCTAATTCACTGACACCAGTGTGCAAAGCCAAGAAATCGTACTGGGGCTACTCAGAGAGAAGGGAGCCAAACTCAGCAGCAAATAAAAGGAGGAAAGAAGACCAAAGATGGTTATTACTATTTAACAGCTTTGAGGTTATGCCTTTACTGAGCAGAGGCAGCACCAGGATGAGGAGCCCAAGAGCCCGGAGGGCTGAGCTGGCTGTGCTGGGGGACACGGCCATGCTCCTGTCCAGGCTCTGCCATCACCCAGGGCTGCTTGCTGCCCTGGGAAACAGCCCTGCTGAAACAACTGCTTCATTTGTTGGGGTGTAGAGCCAGCCCTGATGTTTTGGTATTAATGGCTTTGAAATGTCATTTCACAGCCAGCAGTGCATGGCTCAAAGTGCACAGCCCATGATGGGAAAGTGGGAACCTCCATGCCACAGCCACGTGAGTCTGGGTCTCAGCTGAAGAATCTTCCATGGAGAAAAATACGGATAAAAGGGAAAATGGGTGAGGTTTGGTTTGGCCTTTTTGCCTGAATTAAAAGAAATTTATTCTTCGTTTTAATGGTTTTTGTCATTTTATGCCGTACTGGCCAAAATGTTATGTCATGATTCTAGAAACCAGCCATTTTAAGTTCTTGCTTGCCAAAAGCAAAGGAAGCAAAGGATGTTTTTACAGCATTTTAAAACCAAAGCCTCATGGGAGAAAAATGAAAATTTTAGATACAATTTTCCCCCTGCTATTTACTTTGCTAAAAAATTACTTTCTACTGGGAAAGTGATTAAAATTAAAACCAATTGTTGAGTCACTCATCCAGACATCTCATGAGTTTGCTGTAAACTCAGCAGATATAAAAAAATCTTGCTCATAGTATGAGGGATCTTTCCAATATTCTAAAAGTTTATGGCACGGCAGCAGGGCTGACACTGTTTTTAAACAAGCTGCAACTAAATCGTGGGTTTGAAGCCAGCTGATAGACAATCCCAGAGGAAACAACACCACTTTTGTAAAGTGCTGTTCTGCTTCCTCCCTCCAAGCTTGGATTTAATGATTTATTTACAATATGAAGAAGTGAAGTACTTTCATTTATTATAAGGACAAGCAAAGCTCTGGCTGCATTGTGAAGGCAACCTGGTTTCTTCCCAGCTCTACCAAGGATTACTTGGATGGACTGGCAGCAGCGTTGCCTCACAGTCCCAGGCTCTCTGCAGCAATGTCAGGGTGAAGACACCCATCCAAGCTCCTGGGGGAAATCCACACTCACTGTCCAGGCAGAACCGAAGGTCAAAAATAATAATGTTTTCCAAATTGTATCCTTTTTCCCATTGCAGCATCTCCAAACCCACTGCCTCATAAAACTTTCAAACAGACTATGAACAAATGGGGAACTGCAGCAAGACCTCCAATAAGAAGTGGAGTAATTCCAACTCTGGTTGCAATGTGTTCAAGTTTATACCATGGCTGCTGGCTGACACTGGGAAAAGAAAACGGAGCAGAGACACCCAGGACATTTCCATTTGGGTGAGACAGCTTGCTGCTTCATGCAAAGCTTCTGAGCTTTGGGGACTCAGTCTGAGGTCCTGATGCCTGTTTTGCCCAAGGAGAAGAGAGATAAATAGCCAATGGTCACGATAAAAAGAATGACTAAGCAGGCCTGGCTGGAAAAAAGATACCTAAGATGAAATATGAATTGTTTGTACAAAATCCTGGGTTGAGTAAGATGCAGTTTTCCATGATCTCTTCCAACACCAGAATTTGAGTTCTTAGAGCAGGAACATCAAATTAAACCTTCAAAGGTTCAAAGGTGGCAGGTTAAAAGCAAACACAAAGAAATAGGTTGGATGGTTCAAACACAGTTGGAGCTAAGTGGTGGCACTCTACCCCAGGATGTACAATTAACAGAAAATGGAGACCAGCACAAGTTCAAGGAAAAAAAAACTTAAAGGAAAAAAAAAACCCTGAGATTTGTTAAAAAGCTTAAACCACCTCTAATCCAGGAGGTCCCTGGGGCATGCATAGTATTTGGAATTGTCCTGCATGCTTGCCCTTCACCTTTCCTCTTCTGTTTGTACCCACTTGCAGCCTCAGCCAGAGACAAGATTCTTTATTAGACAAACATTCAGGGTGTCCACCTCTAGGTATGAGATCAGTCCTGAGATGCTCTGTGGAGGCATGCCCAGGCCTCAGCTGCCCTCACACCTGGAGATCATCCACCACCTCCGGTGAAGCTGCCCAGCTCCAAGTGGAGGGCAATGGGAGTTAATGTGTTGAAGATGTAGAGCGGCCCCATGCCCTGCTCTGACAGACATGGACCTGCACAGAGCCAGCCACCAGATTCCTGACTGACAGCTTCACAAACAACAAGCCATTTAAAATCAGCCACACCAACTATTGAACTTTTCCTATAGTAGAAATTCCATTTTTGGGGAAAAGGACAGCAAGAAAATAGCCCTGAGGATAAAGACAGTCATCCCATAGGAACACTCTGTGCCAGAAAACTCTCTCCACAGGCATGCACATGCCTGCCTCTCCAGGGTCCTTTCAGGTCCTAGACTTCACTGCAAAACCATGCAGGACTACACTGGGGACCACGAGGATTAAGGTTTTCATGGCCTTTGTGTTCATAGGTTGGAGGGAAAACCAGATGATATTAAAGCTTTGACTTGTTTCCAGTTTAGCTTCCTACTGCAGTCACAAACCAGGATTAGCAGCCTGAATATACAGGCACAATCCTCCAGAAACATCTCAGCTGCAGTTTTAAGCCACAAATTATTATCCCATTGCTACTCAGCTCCAGGTCACGGTGCTTCCCTCAAGACCCCATTCTCCAAGCCACACAAAAGACTCCCTAGAACTCAAAGCTGCTCTGGGTATCTCACACTTTCCCAGCACACAGGGAAAGGAGCAGCAGGCTACACATATAACACAGCTTCCAACAGGGCTCAGCCATGGAAGGTGTATAAAATGGTATTAGCAACAACGGGGTGAAAAGGAGCCATGTCAGTGTCACTGAGCACAATAAAAAGCGTAATTGGTTACAGCTGACAAACATAGAATTGCATTAAACAGAACATTCGATGCTGGGCCATGGTTTACATCAAATTGTCAATCTCAATATGGCAATCCCCTAAAAAGGCCACTTTTTTTTGTAAACCCTCAGGAAACATAGCAAATCATGGCAACATGTTTATAGTCTTCAAATGCCACACAAGGAGCCTGATACGCATCCTTTATGATGGGATGTACTGGAGGGTGTTTTGGCGCGTCCGTACTCACTTTCCAAATACATTTCACGGCTTCGTTAAGCCTTCATGAATCTCTCAAAGATCAACTTTTTAGGTGAAGCTGTGGAATGGACAATCCTCAAGGCCAAACTCATGCAATAAAAATGAGATCACTTGTCTTATCTCTGTGTTGTTTTCTATTTTCAAGTCTGGCAATGAAGGCTGGAAACAGCAGCAGCAACACAGAGATCTTTACAGCCTGCCCTGAACTTCGCCGTCTGCTGCTGCCATATCAACTGCCCTTGGACTTTGGCACTAAACTTGACACCAGCAACCACAGTAGAAGGTCAATGATATTTATGTCCAAACAAAAGGTTTTTTCTGTGCTTATTCTGGCTGGAATTCGAGTTATTCCAAGATGGTTTGCAGTTCCTGCACCTATTTACACACCAGATCGCCTGGGAAAGGGGCAGGTTTGTATGGTGCGTGTCACAGCCAAGTCCTGATGTTACCTGAACACTGTGGCCTATCCTAAGACAGAGGGGCAGGAGGAGAGAGGGCTGGGTGAAACAGAGAAGGCACCTTAGACACAGTCAGAACCACTTTGTGTTTGGGAAGATACACCAGGTCTTGCTGCACTTACAGAAAACCCTGCTGTGTTAACATGTTTCATGAGAGGCAGAGCCTACGAAATACGTTGTCCTGAGATATTAGATTCTCCAGTGTCTAGTACTCAGGCTGAGCTGAAGGTCTTGCAGTGGAGGTTAAGAGTCTCTTCCCTTCACCCAGCTTCAGGTTTTCGTCAATCTGGTAAGCAGTTTTTTTTAAGGTATTTTTAAGACCTTCAGCTAGGTGTCAGTTTTTCCACCAAATCCAACAGGTCAGTGGAAATGAGGACAAACAGACAGACTACATACTAGAATAAGGTAAACAAACTAAAAATTCACACAGTTTAATTTTCAACTTCAGAAGAACAGAATAACTTAATGTAAAAATTAAAAAAAGCTGCCTAAAATGATGTTCCCAATTACCTATTCAGTAGATGACCTGCTATGATATCAGCATATCTTCAAGGTTTCAAGATAAGGAAATATAACACAAGGTAGATCTTTACAGCAGGATGGCAGTACCCTGAGTTCATTCAAAGTCCTGGTTTACTACCATGAGTACTCAGATAGCCTCCAGAAAATAGCTTTGAGCTAACTTTACTGAAGAACAAACAAGAAGAAGAGTCAACAAAACTGTTCTCTAAGTTTTAAATACCAGGAGGGGAGGAAGTTTTATTGCTTTATGCTACTACATTACACAGATACAACAACAGCTGTCAACAATAATATTATCTGTATTACAACAGAGATCCCAACTGAGACTAAGGTCTCATTGTGCAGGACACTTGTAAAAAACAACTAGAAATGCACTGCAAGAAACCACCCTAAAGAAACTCAAGACTAAACAGGCAAGCGGGAAAGAATGGGGGGACATGACATGACCCTGCTTTTACAGATGGGAAACTGAGGAATGCCAAGGATAAGTGACTTGCCAGAGGCTGAAATTAAAAGTCTGTGGCAGAGCCATAACTGGGTCCAGATTTTCCAAATCCCACTCNTAGTCCACAGCACATTTTGCTCAGGACTACAAATTCTTCATTAAATGGATCCATTGTGTTTAATTTTCTCTTCTTAACATAGAGGCTGCACTTCTAGTCGCTGTGCCAGGCACAAATTTGTTCCAGCAGAACTCGGTAGAACTTTTTCCGAATGTTCCTTTGCATGCTCAAGGCTAACAAAGCTGCTCCCTCTGAAGCATTCACAGGAGATATAGGAACATTTAATACAACTTAATGCACTCCCAACACGATGTAGTGGATGGGAAGCTCCTGAGGAAATGCCAAAACCCTGTAACACAACGTGTTGGATGAACACTTAAACTTTCGTGGTTAATGAGAGTCAACATGATAATTCAGTGTTAGTTGGAATTACCACAGTTGGATTACCCATTTTTCAACTTCTCCTGTTCCTAAGCCACCTTAGCGGTCTTTATTCATAAAAGACACAGATCTACCCATTTCAAATTGCCCATTCATGTAAATACTGTCAGGACAAATAAAATAATTACTGCCAAGCCATCTGAAAATGATCAACACTCTTCACTACGAAGTAAGCAAAGTGAAGCCCATAACAAGATAGTAATTTACACCTTTTTTTATTTTAATTTGAGGAATAATTCACTTTTTTTGGTCCATAAGTTAAGCATGGAACATATTATTTAATCCTAATGCAAATCACACCAGCAGGAAATGTCGTAAAGAAAAAAGTAATCTTCTGAAGGAAAAATAAATTATCGACCACGTTAAGAAGGAAAGAAACATTCTCGAATCATTTCTTTCTTTGTTGGTATTGGCTGGCAGCATAATCCTTCCAAGTAAATTGTAATTTCCAAATTAGATTATACATTATGTCATATTAGTTTTATATTAGAAAAACAAACTGACTGAAAGGAAAAATGCCAAAGTCGACTTGCCTGGTAATGTAAAATTTTTGTGTTTCTGCTGTGAAATGCTAATGTTTCTTTTCTTTTTTTTTTTTTAAACAAGTTTTACAGCAAACATAAAACCTAAATTAAGGCAAGATATTTACTTTACTTGACCAAGCCCTGTTTGAAAAATAAATAGGGAAAAAAAAAACACCAAGCATTTGCAGAACATCACATAACCATAGCAACAGTTATCTCTGTATATAAATACTGATACTGGCATGGAAACTTTTATGAGTTATACATCAATCAAGAATATAAGCACCTATTGCACTCAAAAATAACTTATATAGAGAGAACATTAAACCTGCACAGGTCAAGTGATCTGAAGTCAGGAAATGGCAGAATTGAGAATGGTTGTGTAACTTCTGCATTGCTCCTGTCCATATTATAAAAGTCTTTAAATACACCACACTCCATCAGGGTTTTTTCACACAATTCCTGCAACAGTCACTGTCCAGAATGGATGATGTTTGCGGGATACATGGTCTGGGACATGCTGAGGGTACTGGGATTCTTTAATCTAATTTTAGGGGAAAAAAATGCAGAGGGAAGATGCTTTGCCCAAGCCTCCTTTACAACGTGTTTCCCAAACTCTGAATCCCAGAGGGACTGCAAGCCTGCTTTTCTCCCACTCGTCTTTCAGAAGAACTTAAAATGCTGCTAAGCAGAGATAACACTTTAGCTTGGACACATGTCAGAGAGGGTGCAGAGGGATGGGATCAATATGGCATCAGGGAAGAAAGCAAGATAGGTGCGAGACCATGGGAATGATGAGACTGAAGATGTCCCAGCTCACAGGACTTGCTGAAAGCAATCATTTGCAGAAGGTTTTGAAGACAACTAGCCAAGGGTAAATGTGGAAATACTGTAATCTCTTCAAAACCCATTGAACTGTTCCAGAGCACTCTACTGTCACTACAATTTTGCAGTAAGCTTAGACCACTAAAAACAAGTTATAAAAACAATCAACCCCGGCTGCTTCAGGAACTAAAAGAATACTACTCTGTTACTCCAAGGAGCTAGCTGCAGAT
>VYZR01066410.1:1241-16292 GCA_013400675.1 Oxylabes madagascariensis
GCAGTGACACACTCATTTTTCGTAACTCTCAAGATAGGAATGTAAATAACCTTCAGCCTGAAATCACTCAGGTTTCTCAGTTGATTTGGGTTTTCTTATTTAATCTTGAAAACCAAGCCAGAAAGCTACAGACCCCTAACCTAATCTACTATTTCTTTTGAGTGCAATAATGGTACCGAATAGCCACTTCTTTTGTTTTCAGCTTCTCAGGTCTAATAGGTTCATTAAGCCCCGTCTTCAGCTGTTTAGCATTACCAACTTTGTCAAACTTCATTATGTGCCCTGGGGACACGCATGCGAAGTTTTCATTTCAAACTGTGATTAACCGCACACACTGAGAACTAAAGATCTGGCTTTTTTATCCCAGTTTCTCCCCACTGAATTCCTATTCAGCTTTAGTCCAAGTCCTGAGCTTCAGTGATGATTCAGTACCCTAAAAAATTTCTGTACACTCATCAAGTCTTTCAGTGAGGTAGAAAACTGCACTTTTGAAATAGGCTGCTTCCCAACTCAAAGGTGTTGAAGAAAAAGCAAGATCTGGAATTTCAGTGACATTCTTGAGACACAATTTGACAGAAAAGACATAAGCAGGGCACTGCAAAACATGCCCAGTAGATGTTTTCGCACATATAGATCTGAATTTCCAGGCTAGTATCAAATCTTGTGCTCATTTTCAGGTGTCCGTCCTTTCTTCACCCACTCTTTTCACTCTTTCAAACCAGTAAGGCCAAGTCTGTATGTTGCCTTCCAGCTTGCAAGAGTGCTCTATGCAGTTCAGTTTCAAAAGAACTCCAGTTGATCTTACAAATTCCTCATAAACTAAAAGCCCAGGCATCTGGTTGTTCCCTTTTGGGTGGCTATTCCAGCCTGGAGGAACAGAGGAATGTATGGTTCCTCACCTGAACTCCAGAAGAGGCGTCAGTTGTGGAGCAGAGTTCCATCCAACAGCAGTAGGAGTTGCTTTGCAGGGGATAGCTCAGAGGGGCTGGCAACTTACCCCACAGGAAATCCAGGTAGCCGTAAAAAAGCTTCATGTTACCAAGCTATCCCAGCAACTTAAAGTAAATGATCTTCCTGAGACAGAAGAGCCTGAGGCTCTTTTGCCAGCCCTTTCGACCATACATGAGCATGTGCTGTGTGCATGCTCCCCCCAGCACGGGAATGCCTCCCTGTGCTCATATGCATAGGTGCTGTGCTCCATGCATGCCCATGAATTCCCATTTCAACCCCATGATTATGTGCTCCAGTGTGAAATGGATGAGGAGAGTGAAAACAGACTCATGTAGATCTGAAAGGGGACTGTGGGATGGATAGGAAATGCTTTCTTCTGCCAGTGGATCTTTAACTAATCCCTTGAATTGACTCTGATATTCAGGAACATGATTAGCACAAAAAATTATAGCATTTAGAACTACAATAAAAATATATTGAAGCACAAGAAAGTGCTTAAAAATGCATTTTCAGAACATTCATTAAGCATTAAATTTCACTGATCTTGGAAGGTTGGTTTTTTTCATTAGAGATGCTCAGNCCCATGATTATGTGCTCCAGTGTGAAATGGATGAGGAGAGTGAAAACAGACTCATGTAGATCTGAAAGGGGACTGTGGGATGGATAGGAAATGCTTTCTTCTACCGTTGGATCTTTAACTAATCCCTTGAATTGACTGATATTCAGGAACATGATTAGCACAAAAAATTATAGCAGTTAGAACTACAATAAAAATATATTGAAGCACAAGAAAGTGCTTAAAAATGCATTTTCAGAACATTCATTAAGCATTAAATTTCACTGATCTTGGAAGGTTGGTTTTTTTCATTAGAGATGCTCAGGGCAACTTAAGAAATGTCCTGAAAATTGTTCAACTTGAGGCTGAAGCAAGAAGCTTTGCTTGTTGACACGAGCATGCAAGAGGTAAAGTGACAAAGAGAGAGAACACAACAAGCCCAGCTGTCAGGCCTACGAACACTGTACAGCACCAGAAAGGTCACTAACATGTTCTAAATCCACTATATTTACAGACAATCTTGTCCTACTGAAGCTCTTGCACAAAAACTCTGCCTTCAGGGCCAGCAGATCTTTCAGCAGCCTCTCAGATGTTGCTGGGATTCATTTGCTGCCATGTACCTTCTTCCCTCCTTTCCCCCTCCACCCACCCATAGAAAAGCTCTGGAAAAACAAACCTTATGCCACACTTTCTGTGCAATTGGGATAAGGAGGCATTTCAACCCCAACACTTACTAGAGAGGTGATCACTTGACATATTAACATCTCCTGCAGTACTCATGCAAGTGTCTCATTCCAGTAGGCCCCATTCCCTGGGGCTAGTTTGGCTGTGGATGGTGGGTACAGATCCATTCTCATGAGTGTGAGGAAACAACATCCTCTGCTCCCTGGCATTGTTGTGAAAAGATCCAGACAACAGACTTAGCACAATTTATGTGATAGACTAGTGCCTGAAGCTTTTGGTTCTGGGACATCTATGGAAGAGTTCAGACCATGTATTGATTGGTTGGTTTTCATTCAGCTCTGCTGTGAATGTAACAAAACCAGTGTGTAATACTGACCATTGACTCCAGAAAATCATTTGCACTATCAGAAAAAGCTGGCAGCCCATGACTTCAGCAATCATGTGACTGGGAAGGGGTGGCTCAAGGCAAGAGGGAACCACTGTACCAGTCCGCACAATGCAAGCTTAAGTGAAGGCCAGCAATCCCTCATCCCTATAAGCAAAGTGTTTACTTAAAATTTTTAATTTTATTAAAACAGGAAAAAAGTTTCGTGGCTCAGTAGTCATCAGCTATAATTCTGTATTCCATAGTAATTAAACCGGAATGCCCTTTCACTATTTACCACAACCCATACTTTACACATTGCCTTTAAATGCTGAGTGATGAATTTCAGCCACCCTCTCATAAAATACGGAGCAATTCTGCCAAATTCCCTTCCATGCTCTTCATTTGATGGCAAAATAACAGAGGAACCATAATTCACTTGCTATCATTCTTTTTCTGCTAACGTTTTATTCAGAATGAGCTTCATTAGTAAAGATGAAACTTTGGACTCATGACTGCTCCATGTTTACAAAACATACAGGCTCCTTTACATCGTGGTTAAGCATGAACAATCACTGAACACACAATTTCCTAAAAAAATCCTGCATACCAAAATTGCATATTTTGAATTTTTAAAATTCACTAAACAAAATTTCACAGAGTGAACCCTAAAGTCTGTTTGCCAGCAAAGCACAAGCCAACAATGGAAGTTGGGACCATCCAGGAAAGAAAACTGAAGCTGGACCCCAACACACACATCCTTCCCATTAAACAAGCAAATAAATACACATTCATACAGAGTAATGTGCTCTAAAAATGCAGGTGCTTGAATAATTACCCACACATTTTAGTATAAGTTTTGGTTTCTCAAACAGTACTGGGTCACAGTAAGCTTCTATCTTTCTTTTTGGTGGAACTGGGCAGTGACTTCTTACTGAAGACCAGAGAACAAAAGCTAACCTGGAACCTGATGCTTTTGGCACAAGTCCAAATGTGTTTCTCCGCAAAGAAAAAATTACCAAGACAACACGTTTTTTTTTAAAATAATAATTTGAAAAATTAGCAGTATCACTTTTTAATGCCAGGTATTGAACCAAGGAATGGGACAGACTGCACTGCATTTTTAACATAGTATGACTATTGACATACTTGAGAAACATTTTAACACTGTACATTACAACAAACTATTTAGTTCATTTCTACACAAGTCAGCAAAAAAGCTAGGTGATCTAACATGTATGAGAGCTGCAAATTTAAAATTCTAGTCACAGTCCAAAGCCAGAACAAAAACTTTTCCAGAACTCTTATTTATAAAAAGGAATGAACATACACACCATGCGCGTACACGCAGGCAAAAATCTTGAGGTTTTACTTATTGCTCTTACACAAGGCTGTGAGCAGGCAAATGTCTGGATCAGAAATTAGGTCAAACATGCATTTCAGCAGGCACAAAAGTACAGGAAATTCATATTAACAAAACAATGTACTGTGTTACGTAGTACAGGATGGTATTCTGCTAATATAACACTTACGTCATTAATTCCGGATAAACTCCAGGTCTGCCTGTTGTATAATGTGCTATGCAGTGTGGTATTTTAACCTAATTTCTGATTCCTCTTTTATTCTGCACTCTCCATATGGAGATGAAGAGGGGCCTTTCTTTGCAATGCCAGAGAATCCTCGGCCTCAAGAGCTTCAGTGGGGCAGGTATGGCTGGAAGGAGGTAACGTTACCACCACTGAGTCGCCAGGACCTGCTCCTTGACTGCCTCACGGTTTTGTGCATTCACTGATAACTCAGATAAACAAATGCAGAAGCTGGTGCAAAATGCACCAGCGCTGTTCTCAGAGCATCTTGCACCTATGCCATAAGCTTCTGGTACAGCCAGCAATTGCTACAGGATAAGGCAGTAGAGGGTCAAGTCCTATGTCTGGTCAGTTCCTCAAGAGTCTTATAAAAGGCAGGATTTTTTGTGAACTGGCTTTCCTTTACACAATAAGCAGCATAGCATGGATGTCAGTAGAAATCTGGCTAGCTACTGGCAACAAGAGACAAGCACGTTCACAAGACACATTTGGGAATACCTGGTGTTCCCTACTGCAACCAAATGAAACATGCTGCAGAGAGGTGTCCATGTAATTACAATATTTGCAAGCCAGGTTCAAGGCATACTGCACATGGGCCTTGCACAAAAAAAGGCATTGAGTGTGTTATCTGGAGACTTTTTTTTTCCTGTGCTATGCATACATATGACAGTAGATAAAAACCAGCAAAACGGTTCCTCTGCATACATGACCAAACACAAATCATCACAACTAAGCACCCTATATTCTATTCTTCCATTAACGGGAATCAAGGAAGAAAACGGTGGTTTAGAAACAGGGAAGGAAAGAAATCCAGCATGAAGTCAGAGGTATGTTCCTGACAGAAGTGTGAGCTGAGAATGTTTATTGTGAACCAGCAACGGATTTTGTGACAAAACCAGAAAACCAAGGATGACTGTGGAGCCAACATGGGCACTGCATAATCAAAACTATGTTATAATATGGCATTCAGCAATCTCCAAGAATTAGAAAGAGCAGTAGGTAGACAAGAGGACACGTTTCAGGGAGGTTATGCCTTGTACTCACAAAAAGAAGCAGTGCAAATCAACAGGTTTTTCTGTCTTATTAAAGGTCCGCCATGTGCCCCTTGATCCAACCCCTAAATCTCATGTAAGTTTCAGCAATCGGACTTGCCAGATACCTAAATTCTCTCTGGGCTCTATTCTACTTATGAACAGTACTACTAAAGCTAGTAGGACTGCTTAGAGCAAGGTGCTACAGCAGAGAACATTCAGGAATTTGGCTATTCCCAAGAAGTGAACTGCAAATGACTGGGGCTTCATGACAGTCACAGGCGGAGGGAGACAGTTCCTGTGTTTGTTTTTTGAATCTGTCCTTATGAAATCATCAACATTAGTAAGACTGAAACGTGGGAAGAGGGTCTGTTATGCTCACTCAGACATTCTGACACCAGGACAGCCACAGCAGTTTAGGAGAGGGCGCCCATCCAGGAAGAGGTTAGGCTGGCCTGGTTTCTTCTCTATGTCACTGCCTCTTACCAGATGACTGCATACAAGAGTCCTTGGTCTCAGTTTCGATGGTGAAGCTTTCTTAGAGCAACACCTCTGTCACACCACCCATTAATGCACAGTTGCAACTCCTAGGAAAGAGGGAGGCAAAATAGGTCTAAATTCTTCAAAAATATTTAAGTAAACCTAACCTGCAGAAAAAGAAAATTAAGAGCAACATGTTGTCACATCCTCGCAGGAGTCCTAGGACTTCTCATGACCCATTTCTTCACTAACAGCTATGAAGGCCAGGCCATCAGGAAGTCTGCAGCCAGACTGGAGGCAAAACACCATGTCCAATGTTTACCATGCAAAGCCATTCTTCCCGTAAAACTGATTAGGCAGAACTGTTTTGACTGCACTTTCAAGTATTCTTTCTAGCCCATTTTGTGTCCCTTCTTGAAAGCTCCTTCAAATAAAAGATGCTGGAAGTACCACTTCACTGTAGTTGAAAGAAGTGGGGAAAAACAGAGGCAAAAAACAGACACCAAGGAAAGAAATGATTGCTTGTAAAAGGCTTCCTTTTGAAAACTATCATACAACTCCCTAACTTAGTTTAATTAATGCTCCATTTAAACCATATAAAATGCTTTACCAGCTAAATGATTTCTCCATTTTATGAGTCTCCCTCCCTCCCCTCATTAAAAAATAATGCATGTGTGGACTGGTATTGAACACCTCTTACAGTTGTGCGCCAGTTCTCATTTAATTCTACGCGGAGCAGTTTTGATTTTAAGATACTGTGTTTAAAGAAGAGCCCATACTGTATACTTCACAGTATAACCAGCTACACAGAGGTCTTTAATCTCGTAACACAATAAAAAAAGATCACTGTGAAGTTGCAGTCCCTTTGATAAATGGTTGCGGTGACACATGCAGTCCTCCTCAGTGCCACTGCCGCCAGACACAGGACGTGATTTTCTCCGCAGGCTGCCTAGAGGCCTGATGCCACCCCTCCAGGGACCACTGCCCCGGTGCACAGCGTCCTGCAGTCACTGGGGAAAGCTGCACGGAATTGTCTCGCTCAATACCACCACCACCACCACCGACCCGACCCCCGGGGAGCACGGCCCCTGCCGCCTCAGCCGCAGGAGATCACCGTGAAGCGCTTGGAAATGCACGACATGTTGTGGAGGACGATGCCCAGGAGGAAGACCAGGACGCAGGCCACCAGGATCACAGTGCACACCCCTGACCAGGTGGAGCTTTTCACAGCACCTCTCCGGTCCGGCTCCTCCGCTCCCGCCTCCGCGGGAAGGCCGCCCTGCAGCGGCTGCTGCTCTGCGGGGATCGTCACCACCGTCAGGGACTTCTGCTGGCTGCCGGGCAGGAGACGGCAGCCAATGTCTCCCGGCAGCAGCGCCCGCTCCTTGGAGAGAGGCAAGGGCAGCATGTAGCACCCATTGCTGGGGAGTTTGATGAAGACGGGGGTGTGCTCCGAGGTGTGGGGGATCGCGATGACGGCGATCACCTCGGGGTCGTCGGGCAGCTGTGACACAGAGTATCCCGGAGGCAGCTTGGTGATCCCACGGCACCAGGGGCAGCGCAGGTCCTTCTGGCTGGTCCTCATCTGCTGCAGGCACACGGAGCAGCAGGTGTGCTTGCAGTCCAGCAGCTTGGGCCGCCGGCGGGGGCTGTAGTAGTTGAAGCAAATTTGGCACTCCAGCAGAGAGTCCTGGGATAAGGTCTCCATGGCGACTGGCACAGGGAAGCACAGCAGGCCTTGCGATGAGCCTCGCCCTGACACCCTGTAGGCAAGAGGTAGCAGCCGTCCCACCGCTTCTCCTCAGGGCAGCGTCCGCCTTCCCAACGCTGCTCTTCCTCAGGGCAGCACCGGGCACCAGCTACAGAGAGCACAGGAAAACCTCCAGCCTGAAACTTTCAGTACCTGAGACAAACAGAAAAATGTGAAAGAACAGGTTACTCACAGGAGACAGCGGGAACAGAAGACTCCAGCCAAGGGAGAATGAAAACTAGCACAGACTTTGTTATCTGGTGGGAAAAACAAATTTGTTATCCTTCACTAGAAAGCATCTTCCCACCACCTTCACTAAACAGCCCAGTGGCAAACCTTCAGGTCAGTCATCAGTACTATCACTAGATCTCCTTTTTTTTTTCCTAATTTTCCCAGCTATCAAACCCCCATCAGTCCACCACTCACATTTATATTTATGCCCATAACAGAAGTGGCTGTATAGTTCACTAGCCAGGTCCCACAGCAACAACATCCTGTCGTATTTTCAGGACTTTTCAGCCCTTCCTACACCAAAACAATTGTTCCCATTTAATCCTTTAAATCCCTGAGGATTTTTAGCTATTTGGCCCAACTGCTAAGTCGGCATGAAATGTGGGGGAAAGAAAAAGTATGTTTAAATGGAAGCATTACCACAGGATCCTGAACTTATGCCTGTGCACAAATGAGCAACCAAGCAACTATACTGCAACACCTACATTTGCACATAATGAAAAGGAATGGTATCATTTCCAGTCAAATTAAGTTACACAAGCAGCTTGTTGAACATGGCCCTCTGAAACATAAACCTCCTCACTAACAAAAACTTCACCCGAGGCCAAAAGGTTCTGTTTAGACCCAGGGCCAGTGAACACCACAAAGAACAGAAATAAAACAGAATAATAACAAAAGGAATGACAATACACTGAATTAAAAGGAAATTGTTAGTAATCTTGTTCTAAATCCTTACAAAGGGATTCCCTTTATAATTCCCATTTTCCCACTTATGACTTACATCTTTGCCAGAAAAAAAGGCACCTGTGTTTACCTGCACAGTGCATAATTTAGCTTTGATTTTGGTCACTCCAACACAATAAATATGAAGGGGTGACAGTTTTCCAGCATTTTACACTTACTTTCTTCCTGTGTTCGAAGAAGTATCTGTCTGAATTTGCTTCCAGAGAATAAAGAAAACCCAAAATATTTGCAGGGTGACCTTTGATCTTCTGTTATTGCAATGTTATTACCAAACAAGAGTTAACACCCAAGGACCACAGCCTTCAGAGGACTTCTTCCTGTCCATACAATAATTTCTTGCTCTACTCTCTACATTATAGCAACTAGGTTTCAACATACTAATCAATGGGTGATATCAGTAAAACAAATATTGTAGCTTAAGAAGGCAGGCGCAGACATGGAGTTTGCAACGCAGGACAGCGCCCCGAACCTCACAGTCCTGTACCCTGCTTCTGGCAGTTCCAGTATTTGAATAGAGAAAACAAAATTCACGTCATCTCTTCAGATGCTGATGACTGGTATCACCGACATTGGCAGAACTGGCCCTGCTTGCTGATTTTGTAACAGCAGTGGATTTTGGCTCACAAGATGCTTCAACAAACATGCAGTGATAATCCTGACTCGGGAGGGAGTGGGGGTTGCAGTTAAGAAGGCAGGAGCTCCTGAAACACGTACAATGGCTGCAGGGGGAACTGGCACACACTGTCCACCAGCACTTTCGGGATGCTTTATCTTAATGAGGCCACTGCTGAGAGAGACCCCCACCATTGTGAAGCCCATGGGACACCTGCTCCACACCAGTACCATACTACACAAAGGCATCAACAGATACTCTGTGTGCTGCTGCAGAAGGGGCTACACATCTGCTGCCTGTGTGCGGGCCACGCTGAGGGAAAATGGAAGAAAATGAGAAGAGGTTTTATCTTCCTCATTTCCTTATCCATTACTATCTCAATATCCCTATGGTACGGGCACACACAAAGGAAGACTATCAAGAAAGGAGCTGATATGATAATAGACTAGCATGCAGCTGAGAGAGAAAAATGAAAGAGATATCCATGATGCTGGACAACTTCTGGCTGAAAAAACAAATATTAAGAGACAATGGCCAGAATAGAAATTAGTTACAGAAACTCAGAAAAGAAGCACTGAAGCCACCAGATCCAGTTTTCAGCCACAAGAAACCCAGCAGATTGGCATTTTGCACAGAAGTATCCATACAAAATCTGCAGTTACAGACGGTCCAAGTCAAAGTTGAGCTCAGATATTACAAGACACAACTCTTCTCTGCTTTATCTGCAAATCTATCAAAAAAACCTCAGGTACAACAACACTGCAGTATTATTACAAAAAAAATTCCCAATGCCTAGAAATTCAGAAATTAAGGCTTATCATAAAATCAAAGAAGAGCCTCAAAGATCATCTGGTTCCAACACACCTGCTGTGGGGCAAGGACATCTTCTGCTAGACCAGGTTGTCAGAGCTCCATCCAGCCTGGTCTTGAACACTTCCAGGGATGGGGCATCCATAACTACTCTGGGCAGCCTGTTCAGTGTCTCACCACCCTTACAGTAAAGATTTTTTTCGTAATATCTAACCTAAACCTAGTCTCACTTTAAAACCATTTCCCCTTATCCTGTGACTACTCTGCCCAAGGACAGAGTGGAGATACTCCTTCTGCAGATGTTAATCAGTACCTCTGCAAGGTCAGGATTGGGCTTACCACCTACATGACATAAACAGTTCATACTTTCCCAAAACATCTCAAATAATAACCGGAGGTGTGGATCAGCAGTAATGACCAGTAAGCAAGAGAGGTTAGTATGATTCCTTCAGAACATAACTAAAGACAAGTTAAAGAGTAGCCACAGCCACCTAACCCCTTGGCCTTTGCTGACATTGCCTTGTTCAAAGGTTGTACATGTAGCTTCACAGGTGCAACGCAACTTTCTTTCCAACCATACAACCCTCTTGCACTCTGCCACAGCTCAGTTTCAGGATAAAAGAAAGTCAAGCCATCATCTAGAAGAAGTAAGAATCTATTTGAAAAGAATTTGCATTACGTACCTAAGAAGGAAAAATCCATGGGAGGTCTCAGTACTCTTCTACCACTTCACTTTAATAACTATGCCAAGAGAAGCAGGTTTCCTCTTGGACAGGAGACCAAGCTCTTTAGTTTGTGCTCAATGCACCCTCACTGAAGGTACTGAGCTGTCACAAGTGAACAGCTCATTCAAAGCATACTCAGACTGGACTCTTCTCTCTGCTTCAGGCGCAAAGACGGGGAGGCAGCCAGGACTACACATGAGGGCACGGCTAACGTCAAGTATCAGCCAAAACCACTGTTGTGTCATTTGCTCTCCTCACACAGTGACACCCAAGGTGGGCAAGGGGACTGTTGACAGAGGAAAACAGAGAGGGGAGAAAAAACAGAAAACACTGTCAGGGATACCCACAGGTCTCTGCAAAACTGATAGCACATATATGAATAGGACCACACATGTGGAACGGGGACAGGGGACTATGACAGAGAGACCACACACGCAGAAGCAACTGCAGGTACAAGTAGTGACAGCCTGGCACAAGTCTGACAGCAACTGGAAGTTCTTCAGGGCTGAGATCTAACTTGCGACACAAATAATAACTAACTGGAAATGAAAATCCACAAGCTCCAAAACTCCTGTGACAGAAAGGTGCAGCAGGAGCAAAGGAAGCAAGAAGAGACAGTCCACGAAAAGAAGCCTCTCTGCCTGCCCTGCACTCTCTTTCCCTTTCTGTACATCTGCCCAATATCCACAAGGTTGCCACGGGCTGGCGAGGAGAGGAATTCACAGTTACAGAGACCCAGGGAGAAACCTGCAAAGCTGATGACCCCTGCAGCAGCCAGGTGGCTGAGAACATGGCACAAAGGTCCTCCTTGTAGATTTGGGCTGCCCTCTGCACAAGCCATGAGTTTTTCAAATTGTATGACTCAAGAGCAGTAAAGCTCTGAAGAATAAAGCAAATATTTCAGCTGTTTGTCAGTCATGCTATCTGTTCTGCCACTACACCAGAGACCACAGCAATGACCCAAGTTCTCTTTGTTTGGGTGAGCAGGAGGGCAGGAATGCCAAGGCATCACCTTCCTACTCCCAAAGAAGCAGAAGGGGCATTTGTTGCTCTTACAACTGATGCCTTTCCAACACAATGTGGGGAGGTGTGCGGGAGGTGAACAGATGAAGGTCGCTATAGCTGTGACAGCGAGAGGAAGAATGCACAGGTTAGCTCTGCACAAATGCTAACTACAAATGGGTCCCTAACTGGCCAGGTCAGAAAAGACAGCTGTTTTGGGAACCCAGTGCAAAGGAAAACACTCAACATGCAAGCCCACAGCTGTACATAAAGTCAGAGAACACAGTAATTAATAGCAAATCCTTGCCTAAGATATTTTTCCTGTGTAAGGATAGCCCCTGTGATATTAAGCAATGGAAACCACAGCCTTGAAGGGGTGACACCTTCACTGAAGGACTCAGAACTACACCTTAAGACAAACTTCCTAACTTACTAGGGGCCAAAATTATATTAACTTGAAAACCCCAAAAATATACTTCAGTGATGCCTGTGAAATCCAATACAATTCACATCACAGATGATTAAACATCATATAACACTTTAAAAGGCTTGCTCTGGGGCATGCTGATGTAGTTAACTGATCAGAGAGAGAAAGCCTCAAAAACTTTGCACAGACTTACACATGGATTTAGGCGGTCTACTTCCCATACAGCAAGGTTATAACAGAATTTCAGCAAGGCAGTGCATCGACAATACTTCACCTTTACTGAGAAAGGTTCATTATGTAAACTCCCCAAACACATTAACAATTCTTTGGCAGTATTACTGAGTATGTATGATTTATGAAGAAGAAAGAATCATTCATTTCAGGTGCCCTTAGGCTGTAAAGGAGATGAGGTGAGGAGGGAGTGCTGTTCTCAATAGGAGAACTAATTGCAAGAATCACGTGCCCACAGATATGGAAGGAAATGTGTGCCAGAATTGTTTCCAAAAAGATAATTGGAAGCATTTCTGCTACAAAAATTCAGCATTGGTGAGCATTTTTTACAAATTCACATTTGGACAAAACACACTCTAACGAAAGTCCTGCTGCAGGTTACTGCAAACGCCCAGGCTGTACTACCTGATTTCCCCTGAATATCCTTCACTAAATGATCTTATTTATTTTTAGGCTGTTCTGTAGCACTAATTACCATAGTAACTGAGAACAGCACAACGAACAATTAATTTATTCATCAGAACACCCTTGTTAAGAGACAAGTACTATCATCATTATATTCTTTCATCATCTAAGAAAAGAAGCGCTGAGAGACGAAGCAGTTGGTCCAAGGTCATGCAAGCACCACCCAGATTGCCTCAAAGTTTCAGTACAATTTCATCACAACTCTATTCACCTCACGAGCCACCAGGCAAAGGTAACAGATTCTTTCCTGCAACAAAGCTCAGAAACCTACACATTTTTCCCCACCTCTTTCAGCTGGCAGCATCCCCATGGTATGCCTGGGATTTAGGGGGGAGCTTTCATTAAACATATCAGCTTTTTCACAGATTATGAAAAACACAAGAGCCTGTGCCTCAGAAGGTAGGTATTTCCACAGGCATAGTTCATCCACCATGCAGATTACAACTGAGAGACTATATGCATTTTGAGGGACATAAAGCTAACAATAAAACAACAAAGTAAATCCGTTCTTCTCTCCAGAATTACCAGAATTTTCCAGAAGCCTTCCTGTAAGCCAAGCAGCCTACACCCACCATCCTTTCCATTTCATTATTCACAATTGCACAGAAATATTGCAGAAGGAAAGTATTTAAATTTAGCCAAAGCCTTAGCCAGTGCAAGCTGTCACTGCTCCTTTAGCTTTAATCCGGCCCTTGCCAAGATGAGCATCTTGGTATACAAAGTCCTGGGTGCATAAAACCACAAAAAAAAAAGCTGAGTGAAACTGTGTTATATGAGTCTGTAATCCTATGAACCAGTACTAGGGGATCCATGCTGATGGCAACAGAACTGCTGTGGACAATCCCAATGGTACACATCAGACAGAACACCAATTTGTCCTGCCTCTCAGACAGCTGAGAAATCAGTGGTGGATCACAAAAAGGGAGCCTAGTTATAAGGTATCATTCCACAGCATTTACCTTAGAAATTGTCACCAGCCCGCCCCTAGGAAGAGGAGACAGAGGCAGAAAGGTCACCTACAAGAATGTAATGAGACACAGACATTTATGGGTTTGGAGCAAAAACAGATCAGGTGAAAACACTAGCCTTCGGTGTTTACAGAAAACAGAGAGAGACTCACATGCTGCTCCATGTTCCATCTCACATCACCAGCTGCGCTGCTCCCTCTTTTTATCTGCAAACTTTGACACGTCCACATTCCCTGCCTCCAAAGATTTTTATTTTGGTCAAATATGACCAGGATAAGCTGCACTTTGTTCCAACAGCAAACACTACTAATCACCTGCAACGTGCCAGGTCAGCAAACATTTCATCGTGCTGAGGCAGAACAGTACAGCTGTTCTGTATGATATGCTCATCAGACAGTTTGACATAAGGCACTTTACAAGTGAAAAGCATTATCTGAAATTAAAAGTATTCCCCAGAAATATGCCCATTTCAGACAGGCAGAGAGTGGACAGCTTTCCTGCCTCTCAGCAGCCCTCTGTGCAGGTGATCCTAGAGGCCATGTGGTGGGAGCATGATCTGCTCCTCACCAGCCCAACTCTGGTATGTCTGCAGGTTTTTGACAAGGTCAATTGTCAAGCTGTCCCAGAGCTATGGTTCTCTAAATCTCCTAGTCCCCCTCCATGCCGGCAGAACACCCCCAGGTGCAGCTCTGCCCTGCTGAAAAAAGTGTGATGGTACTTCTCACCATTCCTGCTGTTCCAAGTTTCCCTTCTCCCCATGAGGGGTGCACTAGCAAGATAAAAGACCTGACTGTGGTCCTACGACATATCACATCTGAAAATTTTCCAGCGCAGGGAAAGAGGTTCCTTGCATTTTGCAAATAAACAGAATCTCCAGCATTCAAAGCATCCCAAGGGATGATGCTCATTTCTACAGCCCACTCTGAGCACGATGCTTGCAAGGCCATTAGCACTTCCTCAGTTTTGTTGGCTGCTCTTAATTATGCCTGACTCACTTCTAAACCCCAGGATGAGAGGAATGAAAAGCCAGGTTTTTCCACTACTAAGTGAGAGATCCATTTGCCACTCAAACCAACACCGTGAAGAATGGCAGTGGAAGGAGTGGTATGAAAAGACTTCTACCTCTCAGCCCTGAATAAAAGCAGCACCAGTAGCTATTTATGACCAGGATAAAAGGGGCAAGTGGTTAGGTAGTTGGCAAAGACAGATTTAAAACTGCTTCCCTAACTTTAGGTGAGGTCACAAGTTAAGTCACTGAGGCCAAAATCCCACAAAATATGGGAGGAGCTACTGGTGCTAAACTCACACTCAGTAACAGCTTTTAAATGCAACGTAACATCCTCTTTCTAAGGGATTTTCACTTATGGCAATATGACATACTACTGTGGCATTCAAACTGCTGAGAGAGGCATGAAGCACCTGATCACTTAAAT
>VYZR01066410.1:17130-32616 GCA_013400675.1 Oxylabes madagascariensis
TATAAATTTTACTCTCCCATTGGAGCTTTATGCTTCATCTGCCATTGATAGAATTTGCCTGACACCTAAATAGAAACTTAATTAAAAGATTCTTCCCTCCCTCCCCTGAGGATCTGGTATTAGACTTACAAAATACACCATAAAAAAATTAATTTTAAATAAAGCTCAAATGCAGACTTTTCTCACTGATACAGGTCAATGGGTGACTGAGTCTATTAAGACACTAGTCTATAATTACAGGAGAGTGCTACAGCTCTCCAAGGTCATTGAGTGGATTTTGATAAAACTAGGATAAAATCTACCTGCCTATGGGCCCAAACAGTAAGGAAAGGAATCAATGCTCACATGTTCATACACTGTATATACAATGCAAAAACTGCAAACTCGACTTCACACTTACCTCAGGAAACAAAAGCCCTTCAAATGACAGTTTTAATTTCTGTGACTGCTCTGGTTCCCATCTCGTACCCCCACCTGCTTAACATGGTTTCTGCTCTCTGCACTCATCCAGCACATTTTCCCCGAGGACATGACTATGTGACCCACCTCCACATGGCTGCTCTCAAGGCCTGGGGTTTGTTTTCTTCAAGTGCAGGAAGGGGCTGTTTCCTTTTTATTGCTTCAGAAAAAGTGAGGAGTAAAGCGCAACAGACCTAGGGGAGTTAAAGTAATACATCCTTTTATATTGAAATAGACGGAATTAAGAAATTGGAAAATATTTTGTTAAAAGCCCCACAACAATAAGTAAGGAAATTCTCTTCTTTCATATAGCATAATTGGTAGAATAAGGTCTGAATGAGATTACAAGGGCACAGCGAGCTTTGTTCATCTTTTTGCCTTTCTCCTGCCATCCTCCAGGTGGGCAGCACAAAGGAGTAAAGCCCTCTGTTTAACAACAGAGAATGCGTAACAGCTGTGCCAATGCCAAACCACCATTTCCAGGAGTTTCTCTCCACAAGAGAGGGGAAGATAGCCAACTAATATGCCTCCTCAAGGTCAATGGCTCTGTCATTTTGTAATGCAGACAAATCACGATCTTCATGAAGTTCTGGCCTCTGAGAAGCGCTACAGCTACTACAGGTCACAGCACTGGTCATTCATGTTTGCAGATTACACCAGAAGGAACTGGAACTGATCCAAAGGCTCCTTTCTTATTGGAAACTAATCATTCACCCTGTAACATTCTGTCAGCTAGTAATATTAATACCATCCCGCTTCCTGGATTTTGGGAACAGTCCAACTCTCACTGCAAATATGGATCACAAGCAGAGTTAGATCAAGCCTGAACTGCACAGTATTGATTATTTCCTATTTCATGATTTATCTCTCTGTCTTTAGACCAGTAAAAATCCTCAGAAAAGATGTAGCAAGCTATATCAGATAAATAATTACTTCCAACACTTTCACAAATCACATGTTTCTACCTGTGACTATACACTCCACAAGCTCCAGTTCAGACAAGTTATGAAGCATATGACCTGATGTTAGCCAGGGAAGTTAATGGGATGACACATGCTCTTGAGATCAGTTGCATATTTACATACTTAACACATGATCCATCAACACCACCAATACAGAACCCAGTGCCAGAAGCCACAGGCATATCAAGGTAATTTCCAAGTGCTGACACCTTTCCTTCCCCTACACCACGATGAAAAGGTGTAATCTGAAGAAACACAGAGGCAACCTTCCCAAAACAGCTGCAACTAAACAAACTGCTTACACATCAACTATCCCAACCAGCTCCACACTGTCACACAAAGCCCCAGTACCACCAGGTGAAACTGCAGATTAGTGGTGAGACAACAAACAACCACCAGGAAAGGCTCCCGGCTCTCTCCATGCCCACGAGAGAAACAAGACTCCCAAGGATGGAGCTGTAGAATGAAGCCTAGAACAGAGTGAGGGGATTTGCATCCCATCATATGAACCAGCACTGGTTTCACACAGAAGTAGTCTTGCAGCTAAGCAAAGTAGTGCTCTCAAGGGTGATGATCGTAACTCAGGTTAGCACTACCACAACCCTCTCAGTGGGCTGAGATAAATGACAGCCCTGGGACACTGAGCTCCGAGCTGCTACCCCTTCTGCTGTGGCAGACACGCCACAGTGGGGACTGGCAATGGGCTGCTCCAATGCACAGGCATGGGAAGATGAACTATTCCTGCCCACATTATGTGAAACGTACTGCTGCTTTCTTCCCTTCACAGAGATGGTACTCAATTCCAAGAGCCACTCCTGTAGCTGCATGAAGTTTGTCAGACCTGCCAAGCTCTGTTACGTTGAATTCTTTACAGTGAGTTTGAAAGTTTAGGCTGGGCATTGCCCATTATACTTCTGCCAGTCAAAATCTGCTTTTGAAACATCCTGGTGTGAAAACAGCCTCCATCTGGTAGCACTTAAACGAACAGTTTACAGCATTTTTGCTGTGTGAAGGAGTGCAAATGCTCAGAAAGGAGTGTATTATGCCACATTAGAGCAAAACAATCAAAGTGAAGCAAACTGCTTCACACCTCTTAATTTTGTGCTCGCTTCTGCAGTCCTTGCAAATGTAATAGCAGAACAAACTTAGACAAGGAAACTAGCAAAATGCTGCTAATGCTCAACGCATCATCACAATCCTGATAGTCTATGGCCACAGGGAGTAGGACAATCAAGTCAATATTCTGTAAAAAGAAGGCCACTAGTCCCGTTTATCTGAAGAAAAGCCTGGAATCGTGAACTTCAGATCCTAGTTACCTAGGATCCCTAAACTTCAGTCTCTGATTTGCAGGCCAGTCTCGTGATTTCTGCATGAGAGTTAGAGCTAACTAAAGAAATGAAGTTTTGAGGTGAACAAATTCACTGGCAGTTTCAGATCAAATTATGCAAATACTTTCTCCTTCAGCAAAAATGGAAATTTCCATCAACATGTCAGCTCATTTCAACTTGCATTTCAATTTGACTGTTTTCTTTCAGAAGAAATTTATAAAAAGGTAATGTAAAGGGCAAACAAAGCTTTTTGTACTAACTCCAGAAAAATTTTTCTTCTGATATGGCCAGCCACTGGCTGAGTGAGAAGAGTCTCTCACACTGCTCTACCACTGAATGTAGAATGCGTAATTCTAGTGATACACCATGACTTTTTTTGCTTTCCTAGTCTAACAAAGGCAAATGAGATACACTGAAACGATCAGCTGTAGTTTTAGAGATGTGTGTTTTCAACAATTGATATTCAGCTTTTTTGGTTGTTGGCTTAAAAATAAAATCACAATATGGGGCACTTTCAACATCCAAGTAACATTTCACAATGTGAACAAAAGCTGAAGAGGACTATGTGGTCAAAAGGATTGCTGGCTTTTACAAATGTTTCTTGCAAAGGATCTGAAGGATCTTACAGCAAAAAGGAAGGTGGTTCACAGATTTCTTAAAAAAAAAAGAAAGTCACACTCATCCTAATGTTCTCCAGCATACATCCCAAGATCATTAATTATTTTTGAGGCCTTACATCAGAGAAGCCTTACCACATATTTCCAACATGTGTTTCACCTTGAATTCAGTATTCAGTTCTGGTCTCCTCACTACAAGAGGAACATTGAGGTGCTGAAGTGCGTCCAGGGAAGGGCAGTGGAGCTAGTGAAGGGTCTCAAGCACAAGTCTGATGAGAAGCATCTGAGGGAGCTGGGGGTGTCTTGGGGTGCCTTTTTTACTTATAGAATTTTTCCACATAAGTTGCTAGGAGACTAATTGCTGGGTACTTGTGCATGCTTGACCAAAACAAAGAAGTGGCCAGAGGAGAGTGTAGCACTGGACTACAACTTTTTTTTTTTTCGGTCTCTGAGAGTTTTTCTCTCTGAGGGAAAAAGATACCATGAGGTTTGGGGCAGGTAAAGGACAGGGCTGGGGACAGCTTCGCTCTCTTGCTCTCGGCATCGGAGAAAGGACGGTCAGGCCACTGCTGTTTGCTGCGGGAGGGGTTCACTGTCCCACTGGGTCCGGTCCTGAGAAATCTCCCATCATCTGCTCGTGTGCCCTGGAATTCTGAGCTCGCCTCCTCCTGCCCTGCTGGAGCTGGGCCGACCCTGTCCCACTGCCGCTGCTTTCTTTGGCACCGCTTTGAGGCTTTTTGCTACGCTGCAACCCTGCACTGCCCTGCCGGGATATCCCTGCCATTCCAGCAACCACCGACGGAGCTTCTGATACACCTCATCCACCAGCCTGGGATTTTCCACCGTTCCAGCTTGGTGCTCTCAGAGTCCCGCAGAGGCACCGAGATCAGATTGCCCCGGGCTTTGTGAAACAAAGCCCCTCGAGATTCCTGGGTCTGTTTATCATGAATGTTGTAGCTGTTGTTTGTTTGCCTTGTTGTACATACTAGTAAAGAACTGTTATTGCTATTCCCAAACCTCTGCCTGAAAGCCCCTTTAATCTTCTAAATTATAGTAATAATTTGGAGAGAGGGGATTTGAATTCTCAATTCCAAGGGAGGTCCTGCCCTCCCCTCCCTAGCAGACACCTGTCTTTCAAACCAAGACAGGGTGTTTAGCCTGGAGAGAAAGAGGCTCAGGGGAGACCTTATCACTCTCTAAAACTGCCTGAAAGGAGGTTGTGGTGAGGTGAGCTCTTCTCCCAGGTAACAAGTGACAGAACAAGAGGAAATGGCCTCAAGTTGCACTAGGAGAGGCTTAGATTAGAAAAAATTTATTCACGAGAGGGACTGTAAAGCATTGAAACAAGCTGCCCAGGGAAGCGGTGAAGTGACTGTACCTGGAGGTATTTAAAAGATGTGGAAATCTGGCACCTGGGGACATGGTTTAACAGTGAACATGGCAATGCTGAGTTAATGGTTGGATTGAATGATCTTAAAGGCTTCCTCCAATCTAAACAATTCTGTGATTCTATTCCATGCAACATCACACCGAATAGCAATTAGGAACCAAAGAGGTGCCTTAGGGACAGCTCACTAAGGAAGGGAAAAAGCAAAAAGTCTAGAGTGCGTTGCACTGGATGTGATTATCTAAGACATGGTGTGAATACACACAGCTTTATGCATATCTGCAAGATCTGACCATATTCCACTCAGTTGAGTTCTTTACCTCATTTCTGTTACAGCATCGTATCTGTGTCTTACAGTGGCAAGGGGGGCAAGGACACCTATAAGGAGAGGGACACACCTGGGGACATTGGCAACACCAATGCACACAACCAAACCAATGCCAAAAGCACCACATTGACTTAACATCCATTTAGGCTTTGACCCACAGATGGAAAATCAGTGTTAAAAAATAGAATCAAAAACTGTCTCTTTTATACTGCCAAAACAAGTTCTTGGCAAGGATGAAAAAAAAAAACCAGCTCTGGACCCAGACCTACTCTCTGACACAAACTACAATATCTCTTGCTTTACAGCCGAAAGGTCTTCAGAATTACTTTACTGACATAATTTTTACTTTTTAGAGCTGAGTCAGTGTTTTCTTAACTTTTGCCTAAGTGCCTTCACTGTCAGGTGTCTTTCAATGGAATGGTTACTGCTTTGGGGGTTTTTTTGCCAACCGCAGAAATGACCCAAACATTTTACTAAAGCAAGCCATAAATTTTAAAAAATGTTTCATATTTTGCCAAATAACAGCATGGAATGGAAAAATAATTTTCTATTTTTTAAACCACTCCTTCACACTGGGCTCTCTATTTTTTAGCCGTGAAGCCTCTGCCAGTTTCTTTCATGCCAAGTTTGCAGAACACCTGCCAGAGTGTGTTCTTTGCCAATAAACAGGATCTTTAAGTGCCATGATGATTAAAAAAAACAAAGTAAAGATCAATACAAATAATTAGTACTCTTACTCCTATTATTAACATTGGTGTTTCTTTGCTCTGTGTTCCCATCTTCTGGAGCAGCTGCCTCTAGAAGAGAGCAAGCGAAGAGAGAAGTGCCAGCAGGTGGCACTCCAGAATATAAACCATTAAGCACCAGGGCTCTCAGGACCAAGGAAGCCAGTTCTGCTTGACTGTCCCACTACCCCTCTAGCACCCTTCAGGAGGTCTTGTTTAGGATGATTGTCTCCACCTTCCCTCTCCCAAACAGCAGGGAAAAGTGCTGCCAGTCCCGGCTTTTACCTTGGTGCCGGATGGGATGCACCAGCACGCTGAGATGCACCTTGTACAGTCCTTTCCAGAAGTGAGTAAGGGGCACCAGCACACCCAAAGCACTGAGCTCACTACTCGCTCCCTAACTGAGGCGAGAGCTCCCACAGGGCAGGTAGAGTGCCCTTCCCACCCTGTGCATGCACAAGTTCCAGCATCCTGCTGCCTCCCACCACTCTTCTACACTCCTCCCAACACAGGACAGAGCTGAAGTAATGCTGGTTTTTACTGCTTCAAGACAGCACCACCAACAAAAAACAGACCCCAGCAATTAGGAGACCAGTTCCCTTGTGTTTGTTTTCAGCGGTGCCCTACACACACCAGACAGCCACAGCGCTCGCCTGCACGGCTAGGAAGTGTCACTACAGATGGTTCCCCAAGGCACCAGGGTGAAGACACCCACCCTGCTCTGAGCCTTCTGCCTTGCCCCAATACTTGCACTCCTCCCACAGCAAAGCCAGTCACACCAGCACTTCTGTCCATCAAACACTGACTGTTAGTAAAGCCTCTATCTAGATGTCTCAGCAGTCAGAAGAAATAAATCCACCTCAAAGAGCTGTGGCCCACCTGGTCTTTGCATCTCTCATACAACTCTTAACAGCAATCACTTATTTCACTCCTGCTGAAAACACTCCCAATCTTTCAATGTTCAAAATTATGCCCTTTAAAACACTGTGCAACTTGAGGGTGATAGAAGAAGGTATCCTAAAACCTAGAAGGATTGTGCCATTCCCTTAGAAAATGAAATTTTAAAGAAAAACTGTAAAAGACAGTTGTTTTGTCCAACTCCAGGCATCAAGCACAGCAGTCAACATTTAGAGGGGTAATGAATTGTTTCAGTTGACAGAGGTGCAACTTTCACATCATTCTACCCTGGAAAAACTTAAGAGTTTAAAAGTACTGAAGGATCATACAACTGGGTGAAAAAAAAAAAAAAAGTCTGCATTTTTATCAGAAGTCTCTCTGAATTACCTAAAAGCCATACAAACATGGAAAATAGCCAGCCCTCTTACAATAAGCAAAGTATTTACTGCTTAAACTCTCCTTAAAGGCAAACCTGTACCATAGGATCCATCTGCTCATGTGGAAATAGCAGAAAAGATCTGTCATAAAGTAATTTCCTTTCCTCTCCTGTATATGTCAGTGGATCACTGACATTTCCCTGCCCCCTCCCTCCAAATTGACCCCAAATATAAATAGACACAAAATTGGAAAAGTTTAAGGTCATATCTGTGGATATGAGCAACAAATAAAACCAAAGTCATGTGTCCTTCTTGCAGAACAGGGCCCACGATCAGTGCCATGACATCCATTGTGTTTAGGAAATTCCTTTGTATTTAGAATTTCAAACTCATTTCCTCACAAGCTATAAACACCTTTCTTCTTGATGGTTCACTGAAAGAGGCACAATTCAGATCAAGGTTTATACACTATATGCTCTGTACACAAGCTTGCTCAAAACATGTTTTTAGAATAAGTTATCTTTAATACACAAAGATGGGCTGACGGTATGGAAAGAACAATGAGGCAACTATTCACGCTTACTCTGCCTTCCTAGCTGCTATCTCACTATGGATGTGGATCATAAAATACTCACCTGTGGAAAAACAAATTATGAAGCATAACTGCAACCCATATACAGAGCGGCAATGAAGGGTGTAACTGCCTGGTTAATACCAGAAGTGTTTCCAAGTTCTCAAGTCACACAGTTGTTGCTCAAAGAACTTACTTGAATCTCCTGTTTCCATAGATGTCCCTGAACAGATGCATGGATGCTCTCCTCAACATCCCACCCACCTGATCGGGAAGCAGAACTACGGGGTGATGAGGCTTTAGTATTCTCCTTGCTATTAGGTGCAATACACCTCCGTCTCTAGTGAGGAGACTGCACTTAGTGTGAACTCTCAGGAGCTTTAATGTTGCCAGGCAGCAAAAAGCAGGCAAGTGCACTGTAAGAAGGTTCAAAAAGGAACACAAAATTCTCTGGCACCGGCTAGTCAATAGATATGAGAAGGGTCAATCCCTTTGAAAGTTCTGTGATTCTGTAAAATTCGGAAGAAAATATCATATATTTAATGGAGGTGGGAGACCAAAGGAGGAACATCAGAATGAAAGCTTCTTGCTATAAAGACAATACTTTTATCCACCTATATTCTTTTTTTAGCTTGATTTTTGTGAATGAGCTCAGATTTTGCAAGCAGACTTTCAGGCTCCTTAAAATAAAGAACGCAGGTGCAAAACACAGGTGTGAGTTGTACAATCATAAGAATAAAGGCATAAGACCTCTTCTAAGAAAAAAAATCATTAAATATTTTCATTCCCATATGTTGATTGCATAAGTCCTCTAAAGAAAGCAGTAAAGGTCACTGAAATGCACAGGCCCTTGCTGATGGAAAAATGCTATTGGATATTGTTTAAAATGACATAAAAGAAATCAGCATGAATGCTAGAAAATGAGACCTTTAAAGGAGTGAGCTGTGAAACTCCAACTCAGCATTATATCCGGATTTTAAAATGCATGAGCACAGGTTCTGGACCTCTGAGTCCCTCTTCATTTGAAAAAGCGATAGTATTATAATTTTATTAAAGGACAAATTTGTAGATTCTTATCACTTCTTAAAATTGCCAGTTCATGATCCTTAATTTTTTTGTTCTCATTTCATAATCACTCATTAACATAGAAGATAAGAGTTTCTCCAATGGACAACATAAAGGAGTTTCAGCCAGCAGAGGAAGCAGCAGCACAGGAATGTAAACCTGTAACACTGGAAAATGAGAGTCAGGTTTCTCAAAATATGAAGGGGTTTTTGCTGCAGCTCCTCCAAGAGCTACAACCGTAAAAGTTCTAGTTGTGGGATTACATTTCCACTGCCCCTCACCAAACACAGCCACTTATCTTAGGGTCACACTAACTCCAAACAGAAGGACATAAGGAAGGAAAGCCAGTATGTCACACAATTCTAACTTTTCTTCAAATAACTCCTCACTACCATTAAGTAGCCCAGCTCACACCTTCTTGTGTCAGTGATGCAGCTTCATCCGAAGAGATCTGCACAGTACATCAGGACCCCAAGAGGCAAATCAATGTGAGGGAGTTTCCTCCCTAAACTGCTTTTGAACATGGGAAAAATAAACTCTTAAACTGCACGTTTTCTTACCAAAATGTTTTTCACTTGTTTACCTTGCCTTTTTGCAAAGATGTTCAGGAGCACCAGTATGATAGCATGAATTAATTTATTTTACACATGAATATAATTACAAATTTATACATGAATTTAAGGAAATGTATCACAGACACTTTGTAGGTGAACATACAATTTCTTTAAAGCTGTGAAAACCAGCCTGGGTCCAGTTCTGCTGGCCTTTCTTTCTGCCACTCACCACCCCATACAAAGCAGTTCCACGGAGCTGGATGAAGTTCTTTTCACAGCAACTGCTCTCAAGAGCAGATTTGAGCCAGACTTGCCCAGGAATCCTTCCAGTGGAGAAGCCATCCTGGTCAAATTCCCAAATGCCAACAGATGTGACATGTGCTGTGAGAGAGGAACAGACCTTCTCAACCTTTAGATAAAGAGGAGGAAGGCTAAATCTCAAACATTCAGCAAAAGCTTTCAAAGAAGACAAGCACTGGATTTTTTAAGACCACCTCAAAATCATCCTGACATGCCCTAGATTTCATGATCTATTTTAAAATTCCCTTTCAACTACTATTACTTGTGTTTTCTGTAGAAGTCACACAAACAGGGAGAGTGGCAGCTTGCAAGAGATTTTAAGTTGAAAGGCAGAAGACACTGTGAAATTGAGACGATTAAAAAATCCACGTTTCTGTATGCTTGAAGACTTTCAGGAGGGTCATTTTTCTTTCTGAAGGGGGTTGCTAATTAGCCAACCATAAAAGTAGCAGTTGTAAACAGTCCTCGTAAAAATAGCTCATTGCTTATTGAAAGCAAATTTGTGAGTAATTCAACTTCACTGAATTCTAACTAATTTGCTGTTGCTGACCAGCTTCTCTCTTCTAGACATTCTTAAACCTCATACTGACACATCTCTTACTCCACAGACTATCAGTCTGTTCAATTAACACAATTCCAGCATTTCTGCTGATTTCTATTTTGAGAATGTTATCTACCTACTTAAGAAAGTCAAGTCTGAAGTCTGAAGAATAGTTTATTCCTGTTCCCAGTCTAGCTCCATTCCACATATCAGAAATATTTATGCCAAACAAGAGGTCTCCTCAGGCAAATCATATCGCATCCTCTACTTGCGACACTGAATTTACAACTAATGCCAGTATCCTACTAGTATCACCTAGTGTGGGACAAGCCCCTAAAAGTGGTATTTTGTGCTTGCAAATTAAGCCAAGATGATGAATTAAAAATAAAGAGAAGCAAGTTTTCATGAAAATTTATGAATTTTCAAATTAATACCTTATGAATTATATGAAATTAACAGCTATGCTACCTGTACTAAGGGAAGTGGTGCCTTTCTACTAAATATTGGAAATTTGGCAATCCACTTTCAGAACTGTGAAATGCTGCTTACTCCAGCTTACTTGCATACAGGATGACCCTTGTTCCCAACCTCCAACAGGGACTGGGCTTCCCAGCTAGACTGCATCTCCCATAACCACAATGACAACTAAACTTTAAAAGAGGAGATGGAAGTCAGCCATAAAGCCAAACCCCAAGGGAAGAATGGGAAATAAGGTATGCTAATTACAGTTCCCATAGGATATGGCGCTAGCATTCCTAAATCTAACCCTTCAGTTCTGTTTTTCAGTGAAAGGAGATAGGGGGGCGGGGGGGCGAGAGTTTATTCAATCAATGAACTTTGACAAAATTAGGATGCAGAAAAACTCTTCCAGAAGGCAATGCAGGACAAATCCTCAAACCAGCTTAAAACCAACTGAAGAGGCAAACAGCTTCACCCTTGTACTGTTCAGAAGCTAAGGAGGAGGGATTTTTCTAAGAACATTCTTGAAGCTTTGTAGCAATATATCCCTGACCCCCATACTTCGCCATGCAGTTCTTCCCATTTTTGCCTTAAAAGAAAATCACTACACAGGATTGGATCTTTACACACTTAATTCACCAAAACCCTTCAAGGCTTTAGCTAGTTTGCACCAGCCTGACAGAAAGGCCTTGATGTATAGTCTTCATGGTGATGCCCCAGTGCTTGACACAGAAGTGGAATGGAATGAAGAGAAGCTCATGGCTTCTGGATACTGCAAACACACCATTTCCTCATGCTACTCACACCTCATCCTCAAATTAGAATATAAATACGTCAGGGCTTAGAAGTGGGTCAAGACAGCCAAAACACAGCAAGTATCTCATTAAACATGAGGAGAAAGCAATCCTTTTCATCATCTCCAGGATCTCTCTGCAAGTTATCACAATGAAAAATAAACTAAAAACAAAACTATTTAGAGAATTAGGTACAAACAATCTAGCCTGATGAAAAAATTCATCATTTCAACACAATCCAATAATCTAGCGTATCAGTAGTGCTGATAACCTGCTCTTTTCAATGGTCCCTTGTTCTTCTCCTTACTCTGAAAAAAAAAGCTATTCCAAGCTGCAACGCACCTGGAGGAGCAATGAACGTGTCAAACGTGCGTCTGTCACAGGGCTGGCTCACCTATGCAAGGGGCTGAGAATTGCAGTAGTCTCTCCAAGGGGTATCTGGTGCCTACTTTCCTCAAGGCAGAACCTCAGACAGAAGATAATGTTTAAATTAACCCTTTTGCAGACAAGTCTTTCAACAGAGTCTCAAGAGCGTCTGCCTCAAAGGGATGTGGGGAAGGTAACTAAGAAAGTGAGCCTGTTGACTGCAAGTTTAAATTCCCAGCAAAGATTACACCACCATCATTAAAAGCTCAGGGGGTACTGCTTTAGAAAAAGTTGAAACACGCATAGTTGCAATACTGGGTCTGTGATCTGCAATTTAGAAACCACCACTGGAATGAGCATCTAAACCATTAATACTGATGTTATTGGAGACCTCAGCCTTACCTGCAATAGCAAGATGTAAGATGGCCTAAATTTAGCTTCATACAAACCTTCAGTTCAAATTGAGCTGCATGCAACAGGGTCAGGACTTTCCCAAGCCACATGCCAGTAGCAGACTCAGTAAACCCACACAAGAACCTGGGTATGCTCATAGAAGAAGGAAACTTTTCTTCACTGAGGGTGAATCTGACTAAATTACAATATTCTTTTCCCTTCTCCCAGATTAAAGTTGCAAGTACCAAGAATTTCAGTAGTTCAGGAGAGCTTCACCAATACCTCCTCCTTAACCCCATTCCACTTTGAAGTGCATAATTCAATATCCAGGTCAGAAAAGAAAAGCAAGTGTGAGGGGAAGGAAGTTCCTGTCCCTGCTCCAATGAATGTTTAATTATTTTTTATTAAAAATTAATTTGAAAAAGGGCTAGAATCCAGGCAGTCTAATGGGTTTACCTCTGAAGAGAAGAAGATCCATGATCAAAAGCTGCTAGACAAAGGTGGGAACTCAAGCCTTAGCTTCCTCTGGGCTCAGTATCAGATCTAACTCAGAGAGAGCAAGCCCTAGCTCCTCCACTGCTTTCAACTCAACAGAAGGTACCTAACTCCAGGAAGGAGTACAAAGGAGCAGTTCAGCTGATTTTTGTGCAACAGAAAGAGGGATACCAACTTAGAAGTCCTTATCTTGATCCTCCCTTGTAGCCAGTTCATGCGTCTCCTGATTTAGGATGCCAGCTTTTGCAAATCCCATTCCAGCTCTTCTCTGGGCATTGCACAAGAGGCCCTGTTATACGCATCCCATAGAACACAGAGCACAGAGGTTTGATACTGCAGTACTTTAAATCTTTTGTGGACCAACTTCATTGTAAATGTTCCCAGGTTGCTTTAATATTTTGAAAACCGTGTGATTAACGCTACAAAGGACAGCCAACCCAACTGAGCTAAATAAACACTGCACATCAAGTACTGTACCCTCCCATCCACTGTTCCTCCTCAGCTGAAAGAAGTCAGGAGGGTGCAGGATTTCAGATATTCATCTGAAGCCGCATGTGAAGAGTTAGTCAGTATAAAGAAAAAATGGAGCTATTCAGAGGCATTTCACAACAAGAAGAAAAAAAGTCAGCAAATAAATTATCTGTAGCAAACAGCCCACATGCAGTTGGTTTTTTTATTTAATACATCTCAAAAACAGGACAAGCTAGCAGTTTTTCTTGCCAGTGAATGGAAGCCCTACAAATAATCATACTGCCATAAAAAGGTTAAAAAGGGAGGGTGGGAGGAGTCATTCTCTGCAGAATTCAGGAGCTGCATCTCCCGTGCAAACAGGAAGCCATGACCCGGGCTGTCCCTCCGGCCAGGAGGCCAGACAGGGACTCGCTGGGCTGCCTGTCCAATCAGGCAGCGCCAAGGCAGGCAGCAGCACATCAGCTGGCAGGCAGGATGCTGCAAAGCCCTGGTAAAAAACCTGCCCTAGCATGGCCACCTCTCCCTGAACGTTGGGGTTCAGCTTTTAAAATCAAAGCATGTGTGACTGTGTCTCCTTCTCAACCACAAGTGTTCATCCACGGCAGACATAAAAAAAATTAATTTTCGAAACAAGCTGCTTGATTACTTTGTTATTTTATATGATACTTCATTCAGAGAGTGGCACCATTACTGCCTTCAGCTAGAGCCACATGCAAGAGACAATAAACCAGGCTGCTTTCACTGTGTGAACTGAGGGTACATAAGAGGGGGGCAAGCAGACGAACTCCCACTCAATAGTTAATTCAGACTCTAAACTATTTCACCAATCACTTGAAAGTTAAATAATTATCCCATTTAAAGAAATCTAGCAATTGTATTTTGCATTCCCCTCCCCACCAGCAGCTATTCCTCTTGTGACAATATTCATCTTGTCCATGATGTCTATTATCTGCTATATAAATATTGATGATCTGAGTAATTGCTGTTCTGTAGATATGCTTCTCAAAGTTTTACATTTCTCTGCCTGAAGTAGGCTGCTGACAAAGTGCTTTCCTCCTTTTGTATGGCAATGACACATTACTGGAGATGCCACTGGGAGGGGGGAAGAAATTAAAAAAGCAGCGAGTAACAGCCTTTGAAGAAGAGAAATGAAGTGATGTTTTTCTGTGCTGGGAAGATCAAATAGTAGCAAAGAACAACAAGTTAGCGAAGCTGGTATTCAGGCAGCTTAAATTTAGCTTACGCTGTGCCAACACCAAGAACAGCTGAAAAAGAAAGAACTCCTCTGGACTCAGAGCTGGCCACTGCTAAACTGGGCAGGTCTAGTAGTGACATATTGTGTACAACATCCATGCTGTACCCACCCTGTGGTGGCAGGGGTTACTTCTTCCACAGCAAAATCCAGCCAGAAAGCCAAGCCAATCTTGTGCCGGAGGAAGCACACCATGCTGACTATTACGCTGGGACAAATAGGCACCCAATGCCACCTTGTAACCTTTGCCAGCCAAAGGCCAACGTGTCACACAAAAGCAAAGATGGTCTTGACACAGCCCAACACTCATCCATGGATACTGCAGGCACAAAACACAGCACTGCTTCAATATGTTTTTACTGGTTCAGTGCATTTGCCCAGCAGGCCTTGTGCACAGCCAGGTAGTCCTCTGTCTTCCTGCAACTGATGAAAACCACTAAAAACACCCCACTGCACATTCTGGCTCATCTGATCATACTGCCCTCTGGTCTGGCAATACAAAGACCCGATTTTGAGAGAATTTTCCCAAGGGCACGTGGCCTCACACTTCCAGACTTGAAATTTTCCTCTGGACAGTAAACAGTATGTGAGAGATGAAGGCTCTTCCTTAGTAAAAAAAGACTTCCTACAATACTAAACCTGAGTCTGAACCTCAGTAAAATTACCCCTCTGGAATTACGGGTCAAGAGACGATGTTTTCAGCCATGTAAAATTTGGCAAAGTTTATACTGAGAGAGTTTCCTTGTGGAAATAATCAAAGGTTTTCACCAATCATTTACAGTATCTGGAAACAAACACTGGACAAAGACTTCTATTATTTTTTTTTTTAATCTTTTGAATTTACATATGCCACAGAAATTAAGGGGGAACTAAAAATCTGCCGTATTTACGTCTGTATTACTGAAGTTTAGGAAGTGTGTGAAGAGGATGTAGAAGGCAGCAGGAGAAAAAGACACCAGACTCCCTATGGGAGCTGGAGGCCAGTGCAGGGGCAGGGGGTGGGTAGGGACAGAGAGCGAGCAGGAAGCAAGGGGAAACACAGATAATGTGCAAGCAACATTTGGCGTGTCCAGAGGTGGAGAGAGAGGAACTGAATGTTTGTAATGAGTAAAAGTAGTACATCTGGAAGTCTTATTTCTCTGTTG
>VYZR01066410.1:43561-54652 GCA_013400675.1 Oxylabes madagascariensis
TGTGTCCTTTAGGATGTCAGAAAGCCGCTGCGATCCACTGCTCATCCTACCCACTTATCGCCTGCTCAGCTAAGGCGCCTCTGGAACTCACAGGGATCATGACTACATCTCACAAGCCTGTTTTCTTTTTCCTCCCTTGTGAGAATGGGATGAACTTTTACAGCAGTCCAGCTCCTTGGTCTGCTACCCTGCCTAATGTTAGCTTACAGACGTTAAAATACCAACCAGCTCCAGAGCAGAAAACAAAGCCAGAATTCTAAATGAAGCCTAAATCTAAACCTCACCACTGCCATCCTAATGGTGAGCTTTAGAACCAATTCCTAAACCTCACCACTACGCTGGCAGTTGCTGCCCCATGAAGTTAAGTAGGGAGAAATGAGAGAGGCTCCTCACTGCCCAACTGGATCCCAGAAATACTTACAAAGGTATAAGAGAGATGGATGAAACAGAAATGCTAAAGCATTGAGGCAGAAGACCATCTCCACTCCAAATTACTCATTTTCAGAAACAGAGCAGCCCTCTAAGACCCTGAGGATACCTTCTCTTATGCAACTCCAGCTGCAGCTGATGGAAAAGAATGCTTGTTTGATGAAGATGCCAGGACTTTGAGAATGGGACTTCAATTTAAAAAGCCCACTCCTGAAAGGTGTCCCATTCTCAACTTTTGACTTGGGAGAAAGCAGGAGGAGGTGAGCAAAAAGACTGATGCTTTCTTCTTTTAACCACCTAGACAAGTACTTTTTCAAAACATGCAGAATTACAGCAAGTTATGTTTGAATTAAGAAGCCTGTGGGGAAAAGTTCTCAGACACAGAAGAAAGAAAAGCTAGGAAAAATACTACAAAGAAAATTGGGTTTTTTAAAGCCTGAAGAAAAACAAAACTTAAAGAGAGTGTTTTGGTCCAATCCTGGATGAAGCATACTCAAGCAGAACACCTGTCCAGAAGAAAACCTCATGCAGCACACAACTGCTACTTGCAGATTGAGCAGGAGAGCTTCATCAGCTGAAAAAGAATCTCCCTCAGGTTAAAGGCCAGCACTGCTGGTTACCCACAAGCCACACAGCTCCATCATCCTCACTCCTTTCCATAGGGATGAAGGGCACACAGAGGAAATTACTAGTCCAGAACCCAGGTAGCCCTTACAGGCTTGAGCACCTTGACACCACAGGTGCCTGCAAGAGCCTCTTTTTTCTCTAGCTGCCATCAGGACAGTATTTCAGATCTGATTTTCTGTCTAGACACAGCATACAATTGCTTAGGACAAGTGAAGAAGACTGAGAGCAGCAGAGTGTGGAAAACAGACTGAACCAATCTTTTTCTTTCTTTAAAAACAGTACAGTGTGCAGTCCACATCAACATCCTCACAAAAATGCTTGATCTGTCCTGCACCTCAGAAACTGGCTGCTGAAAACAATCCAGAATACAATTAAAACATGGATTCTGTTAACTTTCACTACCCTCTGCAATTTTGTAATCGTCTCATCCATCAATTTTGAAAGAACATTAATAGTGGCATCAGCTGGCTCTCCACCTCCTCTGCTGAGCCAGCTTTTTCCAAGCCCTGTCCCTGCCTCTCAGCATTTGACCACAGATGGTGTGAGGAAGAGAGGAGGGAGGCAAACCAGGGATACAGAGAGGCCAGCAGGGAACATCTAACGTGGGGGCCCACCCCACAGAGGAGCTGCTTTTTTCCCAGGAGGGCTATGGCAACTTACAGTGCCTGAAGGTCTGCGTAAACATGCTTACTTCAAAAGAAAACCACACTCACAAAATAGAGAGAACAGGGTTCTATCAGGGATTAAGTGAAGCCTATCCAAGCTCAGACCAAATCCTAGGCATACACGTTCACCACCACCTTCCAAGCTGGAGATGCCAAGGCCAGTAGTGTACAGTGGTTTTTGCTGTTTACTTTTTTCCCCCACAAAATCCATCCCTCACCTCTTAAAGATGTGTAGATGTCTCCATTGATACAAACCATTTCTCCCAGTAACCTTCCACAGGCTTGACAAAGTCCCTGGAACCCCAAGAACTTTCAGATAAGAGTTGAAGACCAGTCCCATGTTCCTGTTAATTGTCTCTCCTCAAATACATGAAGTTCAGTAACCAAATACTGGCTCTTGGACTTGCACACAGTGGCAATGCAAGGAAAAAAACCGCTTGGTGCCAGTTTTTAGCATCTGGCTTATTAATTATTTTGTAAAGGTGTACAATCCTTTGAGTCATCTGAAAGTTTTTAAGACACTGACATTATTTTATGAATCTAGTTTGACATGGTTTATAGTGATCACAGCCATGATTTATATCACAAACTCCCAAGAACACAAGTCTGACTTTTAAATTATTATCATCCCAACTGTTTCACTGCAGGTCAGCCTGGTCTGTTCCAAGACCAGATTTGTTGGCAAGCGTATTTTCTTTGCTGGTACCTACACTTTTCCTCATCTAGTAAAATGAAACAAAAAAATCCCAAAGTACATAAAGAAAGCCTATTGTTATGCTCATTTGAACACAATCAGAAATTGTCTACTTCGTCCTCTCGTGCTTCTGCGTGAGGTTGGTATTAACCACCTCCCTCCTCTGAATAGAGATGTAGGAAGAGACTCACTGTAAACTAATCAGAAGACAGAAGTGCAGACATCTAATGACTTGCTGGAACAACAGACGTCACTTTTCTGGAAAGTGGCCAAGTTCACCAACTTGCATTTCAGCTGGAAGCTCAGCCTCTAGAACCTGCACACTCTTTCTTGCACTATCATGTTACTATTCATTTCCAGAAAATAAAAAAAGCATGAGCAACTAGTGTTCCTCACTACGAACTGTTGCAATTTCAGTATCATATTCAGCCCCACAGAAGGTAGGTGGCATCAAGCAAGACTGCATACAATAGAACACTGAGGAACAGGGTGGAACACAGCAAATCCTTTAGGTATGAGGTATAAATAGAGTTGGCCTAAAGCAGCCATTTCCCCATTACTTGATCTCAAGGCTATCGGTATGGCTCTGGTCTAAAAGTAAGGAAGATGAATCCTCAAAAATCCTTCAAAGGCATTGGGCTGGCCTTCACCTACAGTTTGTACATGGAAAAACTACAGATCTACACCGGAATCAAGATTGTACATAACTCTACCAGGCTATCTGGGACCTCTGGAAAATGATAAGTGGCACCAGAAACTAAAGTGATGTTACCCAAGAACATGGAGAGAAGCAGATGGCATTCCCTAGGGGAAAACAGAAACAGAGGGGGAAAGGAGGGAGGACTGGGGAGGGCACGTTTAAGGGGATGATTAAGCTGCCACTTAGTGAAGAACAGAACAGACACAGGCGAGTCAGAGAGGACTTGGGAAGCACCAGAACTCTGCCGACCCCAACCTTAACTGGGATCTGAGGATATCCAGACTCTGGGCTGCTAGTAAGTAATCCTCAGTAATCTGATGATATCCAGACTCTGCCCCAGTACAGCACCAGACAACCTGCTGAGCACATCATCCCACTCCAGCCACTGCCCATCATCCATAGCCGAACAGTGCTTCCTCACCAGGCCCTCATCTCATGGATTAGAAATTAATGCCACATCCCAAGGGTCTGTGCTCTCTGGAAGACTTATGCCACTGCAGATTCATATGACAAGGCCTAATTTTTACTTATCTCCCACTTTTCCCTTTGTACAGTTATAAAATTACATTTAAACCTAGCTATGTTATTTTTTTAATACAAAGACTGCAAACTTGATCACTTCAAAATCAGGGGCTATCATAATGAAGACTACCTATACAACCTTGACCCAGCCTCTGTATATATCTGCACTAACTCTGTTTCCAATTCAATGATCACAAACCACTTGAGCTCTGGAAATAAACTGTTTTCCAAAAAAGGCAGTACGGTTGTGTGATAAAAGCAACAGCTGTCCCTCAAACCCTGCCTCATTCAGGGAGGGTCAGAAACATTAGTGAACAAAGCAATGCAGGAAGAAAGAAACAATCACCTTGCTTGAGAAAGTTGGATATACCACCTGCAGGCAGGAATTACCTCCTTCTTGGCTCCAAATTCAACTTTTTAAGAAGTTTGGCAAGTCTCTGAAATCAGTTTTCTCTTCAGGTGACCCCTAGTGGGGTGGTTCCCCCCTCAGGTCAAGGCATTTAGGGCTCATCTACAGACACCAGCAGCTGAGATCAGCTGTCCTTGTGCTTCCAGCAGATGAACTGCAACATCATGCCAGGTACTCTGGGATGAGTGAAAAATAAAATCATACCCAAGTACCTCTCTGACGCAGCCAAAATTGAAGGTGTTTCAATCACCTGAGATAGATTTGCTCATTTGAGTTCATTCCTCAACTATGAAACAAAGACAGTACCTGTACCTGATATGCTGCAAGAATAACTTCCTCACCTGAGAAAGCCCTCCAGGAAGGAATTAGCAATTGTTCAGTTCAAGGTCTGGGTAGGGTGTAAAATAAATAGAAGAAGAGACACATGGAGAAAGTAAATGTGGGGAAGAGAAAATGAATTATGCAACAATTACCTACCCAGTGAAAAAGGGACTCTGTGAAAGGGAAAAAATGATGCAATTACAGAATTAAAGATTGTATCATAATGCAGATGCAAAGGGGAGTTCTGCAACATTAGTCCTGGAACTTCATTGCTTTTGTCCGCCTGATTTTGCAACCCTATTGTTCTCCTGATGTCATTATTTTGTAAGCAATTGAAATGTAACACAATTATGTGATCATATGTTTGTATCTTTTCATCATTAATAACACGTGGAACAACTGGCAGCCTCTGCTCCCAACATGATGGATGCCTCCAGCAGATGGCTGCGAACAACTCCCTTTCTTCCACCTTTATCTGAAGTAAAGAGCAGGGAGAAGAAAGGGAGCTTTTATGCTACAATATCATGCACAAACATTTGAGGATTTTGGGGTTGTTTCAGAGGAAGAAACCAAGACCAATATCAATCACCTATTCTGAAACTGATTGTCACAAATCAGATTTTATCGACAGAGGCGCTGGGCAGCTGATGTGCTTTGCCCAAGGTCAGAAGGAAAGCTCCCAAGGCCTGGATCCTGAATGACCCCACTAACTGCATTGTGTCCAAGCCACTGAATCCCTCTGATCTCCACAATAAAACTTGTTTAAGCGTAATCATTGCACCTAACTGCAGGTCAGGGAAGAAGCCCATCATCTCCAGGCTGTGTTTCTGTGTTTATTGGTAGGTGCAGTCAATGAGCAACTTCAGGGAGAGTGTCATATAAAATACAACTGGAAAGCAAACATTACAGTTCTGTGTGTTCACCCTGGATGATAATTGTTATATTGGGTCTTTTAAGTAAATTACCCTGCATACGTCCGACTTCAGGCCAATTGCCAACACGTTTCTCAGCGTCTGGGTCACTGCTGCTTTGTGAAGGAAAGCAGCTGCAATAGCAACAACCTAACTTGTTTTATTTGCAGATGGTATTGGCTGGCAAGAGGCACTGCATCTGACAGCATGCCCCCTACGCATGCTTCATGCTTTTTAAAAAGTCTTATTTGCCTTTGTATGTCCCCAATTGCGAACACACACCCAGCCTTTCTTTTAAGTAGTACTTTCACCTTGTCTGTGGGGTGCTGGCAGCTACTACCACAAGCTTTGCATGATCTTGTGCACCTAACAAAGCAAGTTTCACTTCTATCTTCCCCCATCCTCAGAGAGTGGAGCTTGCAAAACCTGGAGCTATCAAGTCCCTGAGGTGCAGTCAGTCAGAGCCTGCAGTGTCCCAGGCACTCGGGTCACACCGGCTCTTCCCAGTGCACATCTTTTGGAAAAGCTCCACCATGGAAAAGTCCACTGTGGTAATGGAAACATTGCAATCCTTCCCTCTTGGCATGCAACCTGCTCAGTCCAGTTTAAAAGCTAACAGAGAAAGCACTGCACCATCCCTAAATGTATACAGGTAGCACAATACATCTAACAAGAACAGGTAAAGATAGCATTACAGCCATGCCTTACCCCACATCTGCCTGCTTCAGGATTTCTGACACAGAAGCTTGGGGGGCTGGCACCTTCAGAGGAGGGACCTGCAATGTCTTGTCCAAGCCCAGGAGTCCATTCTTACCCAGCACAGTCATCTACCATGCCAAGCTAACGGTGGTCAGAGATGGTGTTCATGGAGGGGAAAAGAAGGGAAGCAAGGGATGTTCTGCTTCACTTAGGTGATAGTGTAGAGAACTACACTTGGATGCCAGAGATGCCGAGGCAGAGCTTTTGGGTGGGGTAAGGGAATAGCATTTTGCCTTGCTGGCCTGACTTGGTGCTCCACCATCCTCTGTAAACCGTGATGGGGAGCCAGCTATACAGTTCTTCCCTTCACCTCACCAGGACAGATGCATCTGGTTTTACCTAGATCTATATGGGTATTTGAGATTTACCTTGGGCCTCTAAGGTGTCACACAATATTCTGACATTAGAGCCTGACACTGGTGATCTCCGCAGGGCCATGCTCTATGCCCCACGACAACAGGTATGTATTGTCAGCACATAGCAGCAGCAACAAAAAGGGAATCAAAATGCACACTGGGTGAGGAATTGCATGTGCATCCCATAAATGCTCAACACCTCTGACACTCCTATTTCTACTGTCAATGCTTGTCTTTTCCTTCAGTTCAAGTCTGGAAGAAATGTGCTCACCACATCCAGCACAGCTACACTGTCAAGCACAGACACAGCCTGGGTGAGGGTAAGTCTGCTTTTCTCAGTACAGTGGTGTCCAGATTTCAGAAGCAGACCCCTCAAGACAGCCATGCAAAACCAGCTGCATCTATACTGGGATGCTCAGCAACTCACAGGCATGTCCCTGCCATTTCACAGCAGCACCTCAGCCCAAGTGCACACCTACCAAAAGTAATTCTGGGGAGGGGGCTGTGTGGGAATGCAAGACTGCATTCACTCACAGAAGCTACTCTGGGAGAAACATACAGCACTGAATGTTATCAGTGTCAAATTATCACTGAATTCACAGGATGGCACCAGTGAACACCCAGATTATCATACTGCCATTGCACACGTGCGAGTCTGCCCATGCACACACAGCTCTGCTGAGTCCTGCCCAGCGTGCCCATTCCCATCTGCTCCAACGCTCACCTCCCAAGGTGTCCTGGAGGTCAGAGAAAGCGAGCTTGTTCAAGCTGTGGCTGTCAGCCCACAAGCCTTCCTAAATCTCAGGTGGCTTTAGTTTGACAAACCAAAGGGCAAACCAAAGGGTAGCCATGCTGCAAGGAAGAGTAACAAACAGGACTCTTCGGTGGGACATCTGTGTGTCCTCTGCCCTCCTGCCCCTGCAGCTCCCTTCAAAACACTGCCTCGCATCTGCCCCTGCCCTGGACACCACACACACCCTGCACATTGGCCAGGTGCTGTGTGTTTGACCACCACACATGCAATGCCTGGCTGGGCAGCTGCTACCAGGCAGAAGAGAGAGTAGCTGTAAGCAGTCTAGTTTTCATCAGAGAGAGCACTGCTTCAAAGATTTCCTTGCCACCCACGACTCAACAAACACAAGTGGGAAATCAGCGCTCTTCCAGACTGCCAACCATTGGTGCAATCTGGTTGAAACTGACCAAACAAGAGACAAACAGCAGTCATTTCCTGGGGAAACTAAGTTAAAATGAAATAAAATAAAAACAGATGAAAACTATGATGGTTTGATTAGTAGTGTTCCCATGTTCTGCTACTTCCCAAAAAACAACGCCTTGCTCAATCCAGCCTGTGAGCTGCATAGCACACAATGCAGTTCAGCTCTGTAGTACCCCGATGTTACACATCTGGAGCAGGAAGGGGCAAATTTCAAACTTATTTACATCTGGGGGTTGCTCTGAAGGGCTAATTTCTGCAGCAGAAAAACAGGGCAAGGGGATTTGCATTTGAAAGTGGTGAAATGCTTTGTCAGGGCTGAAGGACTATTACTCAGATCTCCGTGTGAAAGCAGCTCTCCTTCACAACCCTGAAAATGAATTCATCCCAGAGACCTCAGCATCCTTCTCCTTGCCATCCCCAGCATCCCTTAAACAATGCTGTTGGTGCTTGGCCACCATTGCTGCCTTTAAGGCAGGGGGCAGCTCTGCTGCAGTCAGACCAGCAAACGCTGAGCCCTGGCCAGTCCAGGACCAAGGGAGAGGCTGCACCGATGAGGGCTGGGAGGGTTTCCTCCAACCCTGCTGTGTGTGACAGATCATGCTACAGAGCTGCATCAGTTCCAAGGACTCCTCTGCTCCCTTCGCAGAGCACAGCACAGCAGGAGGAAACAGCAGCGACAAAGCCAGAAGGCAACTCCAGACAGACTCAGAAACAGCTGTGGAATTTCTCTGAAGAGCTGCTTTCTGTAAGGGGAGGAAAGCTCAGCCTTCCATCTGACTTCCAGCCCACCCACCCACCGGATAGAGGCAGAACATAAGAACAGGAGAAAATTTAAGGCATGCCAAGATCCCAGGCTCTGGAAATTAGTTTCCCACAAGCTCCACAAAAAGAGCACTCACACCCAAAATCTGCTGCTTTGAACTTGAATTGCACACCATTTACTCAGCTGAATAACCACACTCAAGTCAGTGACATTACTTGCCTGAATATCTTCTACTTGGTGTACGGAAGGGGGCTGCAGAACTGGCTGACAAACACAGGTATACAAAAGCCAGCATAAGGACACTCTTCTTAAAAAGGCTGGAGCCCTAGGCCAAGTCCCAAAGCCAACAGCCATGTGGACAGAACCACAAATCACCAGGTCTTCGGTAGAGTCATGTCAACTGATCAGGGCATCATCTAGATCCATTCATACCACTAGACCTGTATCCTCCAGGCCCCATCAACTGATTGAGGTCAGAGTCTGAAAAATACTTCACTGACTTAGAAAACTAAATTCTGCTCAAAACGATGGCTAGAGCATTTAGGAGTATAAGCTTCATTAGCTTCCAGCAAGACTTCAAGCCCCAAGCACAAACTAATGCTCCATAAAACTCCAGCAGAGAAGCACCACTGCTCCTACTCTGCCAGTACCAGTCCCAAGTACAGTCAGCTGTTCTGGAGGGAACCCAAATATGATAGGTCATTTGTTCTCAGCCCCATGCAAGGAAAAACAATGTGCCGCTGGCACCCTGGAAAGCTTATGAGAGGCAGCCCTGAACTTGAAATCTCCATATGTGAGCTTACTTTCAAGGATCCCTCTAATTTCACTGGGGCAACTCACATGACTGAAGTTAAAGCTATGCTGAAGCCTCCTTGGACTGTGGCTGATGGGAGTTTCTGAACTGGTTCATCACAGGGTCAAGGTGAGAACCCTGAACTGAAGCCAAGAGCAGGTATGATAAAAACATATCCACAGATTTTGGCAAAGTTGAAGGACCAAGTGAGTCCCTCAGGGAAGGGTGACCAGCACCCAGAAGGATCTACTTGCCCATTCCCTGGATACTCTGTTAAGCCACAGCAGGTCTTTGGATGAGAGGCTCATTCTGAGTTCTTGCATTTCCATGTACAATTTAAACACACTACATCAAGGCCAAAATAATATTTATTGTCTTCCTGGCATTTTTAATCTGAAGATCTCACAGCACTGTCCAATACTCCCAGGAACACTCTGTAACATGAATATAAAACTTCTATCAGGTGTGGTCCAATCAACTTTCTTCCCCCCAGAAAAGCAGCAAAAAACAGGTATAATTTTCATTTGTCTTCACATACCTGGCCAGCTGTCCAAACCATCTGAGAAACCTCACAGCTTTGAGGCAGAGGCTTGGGCTTTTTAACTGTACTGCCAGCTTCTGCATAGCGGGAATTTTCCACAGAGCCCCATCCCGACAGCCATGGGCACGCCAGTGCCACGGCCAGCAACAGCACAAGGCTGTCCCAGCTCTGCACTCCTCAGCCAGGACTATTTTTACGTTCCACCTGTCATGCAACTAATAAAAAGCTGAAATCCAGCCGCACACTGTTACATAGCCAAGAACAGAGTTTTTAGCAGAAGGGTTTTTTTCCTAGATTGCTATTGTTGTCATCCCATAGGCTCTACATCAGTGCAGACTCGCTGGGCATTTCAAAAAGGCCTGTGGTACAGAAAGGCTGAGAACAGGACCTTCGTACTCATCCTAAGTTGAAAGGCTACAAATAATTTCCAACAGCCTGAATCAGACAAAAAAAATCTAAGGAAACCCGTATCAAAAGCTCTCTAAAATGCACTAGTTGAGAACAAAAAGCAAGCAAAAACAAATCATGGACCATATCGATGAGGAGGAAGAAGAGTTTCCGTGAACAAACAAGCGCAAAGAAATTACTATGTTTACAGTTCAATTAATGGGACCTTATCAAAAGCCTGTTTGCCTTTTTTTTTTTTTTTTTTTTGTAAGACACCTATTACACAAACGCACATTCTTAATGCCTCGCCGGCTGGCACCCTGATGCACATATCCTGAGTGTGTCCACATTTCAGGAGAGGCAGAGCTGCTCCCGGAGAAGTCCCTCCACCGGACGGCGTATCGGAACAAAGCGCTTGGGTGACGGATGTCGGCAGGGTCCGTAAATCACATTTCTGGCAGCTCGACCTCAGCTGGGTCGGCATCGAACGCCGTAAGGAACTCGGGAGCGCTGCCGCTCCGTACAGCGGGATCCTTCCTACCTGGGCAGGGGGCTTCACGCCTGTCCTCCAGGCAGGTTAAAAAAAAAATAATTAAAGCCTTTTTCTAAAAGCCCGGCGAGATGTCTGGCACTTACTGACAGCACCCGAGTTACCGCGTATCTTCTCCGCTAACTGCCAGCGTAAGGAAGGGAAATCAACCCCCCAAAAATATCCAAACCAACGCAAAAGCACCACCGAACCTCCCGCCGGAACAAAGGACCCCACCAAACCCCGTCTCTAAGTTATCTGGATTTACTTGCTCGCAAAGCGCACGGATAACCCTCCTCCGCTCGGAACAGCGCCGGGGCGATGCAGGCGCGACCCCACCGGGTTCCGAAGTAACCTGGGCGCCCGCCGCCCTCCCGGGAGCGCGGCTCGGCCGCTCACCTGCACCGCGCACCGCGCCGCGGCTCCGCCCGGGGGACCCGCTCTGCCGCGGCCACCCGAGCGCGGCGGG
>VYZR01066410.1:54674-73233 GCA_013400675.1 Oxylabes madagascariensis
GGTGAGGCTGCCCGGGGGGGCCGGAGCGGGGCGGCCTCGCAGCGGCGGCGGCCGCGGGCACCCCGTGCCCTGCACGGTGCCGCCCGGCCCCGCCGGCGGGGAGAGGGATGATGCGGCGGCCGGGGGGTTCCTCAGGGCTGAGAAAGGGCTCTGCGGCTTTAAGCTGCAGCTTGTTGTGCCACCTGGCCCAAGGTGAGGACAGCTGCACCTGAGCGCGTTCCCGGCGGGACGGAGCTGCGCCTGCCCCGCGCACCCTCCGGAGCTGCTCCCGCGGGGACGCGGGGCTGTCGGACACCCCGCACACGGCAGCGTCTCCGGCTCCAGTGCCTTGGGACCGTCAATCTCAGCTGGAGGCTCAGAGCTGTATTAGTAGTGCACTTTAAAGTAACACGTACATGTGGTGTGTTGTCTTACCCCAGCGGACCCAGGGCCAGGCGAAGGAATAAGGCCTCGTTTTTATCCACTGCACCAAGGCCTGTGCCGGCAACAGAGCACAGGACCACGGACTCGTTTCTGCTCTCCCTGCAGAGAAAACAATCCTATTTCCATCAGCAGTAAAAGAAAAAATGCATATGTACCTCTTAGCGTCTCACATGGGATCAGTAATGCCAAGCAGCAAGAGCTGCAAATGGCAACAGTAGGCAGGAGTCTTTTACTCCTCATTGCTTCATCTTTTTGCAGATCCAGTGATTTTGGGGGACAAACAGTTGGAAGTGGTGTGAACACAGACCTGTCGGTTATCCAGGTGCTAGGTTTGTTTAGAACACCCTTTTCCTCCCCATATCCTGTAGCTCCACGCCAAAAGTGTTGCCTAGGAAAGAGTAAGCCCTCTATAATCAGCTAAATAAATCGTTTTCAGAAAATAAAATTCCTTTCCCCCTTCTTCACTGTACTGGGGCTGTTTGCAGCGCAAGGTCTCCAGCAAGCCAGGCTTACCACTAGGGAGAGTCTATAATGCATTCACTAGTACAACTCCAGGTTCTGCCATAAATATTTAAAACTCAATTACCATTCTCACAATGAATGTTTGAAGCAGCTTTTTGCATCCCACAGTGCTTCTTGATTCAAAAGGTCCTAATGAAATAATTGAGATAACACAGGAGAAGTCAAACGGGTCAAATTTCAGCCATCAGTTTGAGTCTGGTTCCCCCTTCATGTCTGTCTCTGAAGTATTAGTCATTACCATCTCTGACCTCTCACGATGTATTTTACACCACAGGCATCATTTTAGCACATGCAGCTGACTTTCGCTTCTCTGTTGATCAGCTGGAAGGACTGTGAAATATTTTGCCGATCTCCCCTTCCCCCCCTCCCCCACGTTGCCCAGCGGAGTAATCTGAAGAGCAAACATCCGAATTGCTTCTTCTGAGGTGTCCCTTAAAGGAACAGGGGCCTCCTGCCATCCTTCCCTCTGCTCTTGGGGATGGGCTCTGGCCCATGGCACCTGCTGTGACCCACACCTTCCTGCCGTGCCCACTCAACGTTCTACAGATTTTGTTCAGAAAAAGCCTTTGACATGCTGGACAGGGGGACTGTACAGTTGTTTTTACAATTTAAGATGTTATGCCAAATTCACATCAGGCATCTGGGTAACATCCTGTCTTTGAAGAGACACACCAGGTTTGGGAGGCACAATTCCTTACATGCCTCTGTGCACCAAGTCCCTACACTTCCCTAGGTCATTTTCCCCTTTCTTCCTCAGAAAACAAGTGGCATCTGGTGCCTCCAGGCAGTGCTATGATACCAGATCTCCACGGACTCAAGGGAGGAAAATGCATTACAAAATGGAACCAAACGTCCCTCCAACTCTGCACTGGTCAGCCCTGCTGCAAATGATGTCCACCAGTAAGGCAGGTGGATGCTCGCCGAGATGGATCTCGCAGTGCAGTGTTGACGAGCATTTACACAATGACTCAATGATACTCCTGTTGTTGCTGCTGTGATTGTATCATTACAGCAGAGTTTAGCCAGGTCAGCTGAGACCAGTTCACCCCATACACCACCATCCAGGTTAAGCAGACAGCAAAGAATCAAATGTTTCAGATCCCACATGCAAACACAAGGTCCAGGTCTGGAGGGGCTACCGCAGGTTTTAGCATCTGACTCCCTCTGCTGAATGGATTACGCGCACAGCTCCTGGCAGAAGCACAACCAGAGAGATGCAGCAGATGAGGGGAACTGGAGAAGGTAATTACTCCCAGGAGGATCCCTGGATTGCTGCCATGTCCCCCAGGCTGCACCTGGTAAGAGGAGAGTCTGTAAGTCTCTGGGGAGGAAATTGTGAAAAGTTCACAGCAATAGGCTTGGAAAGAAAAAAAGAAAGATAAATAGATTTCATCTTCAGATTGCTTCACATGGTTTATTTCGATAAAACTTTTCACTTGGAGACAGATTTGTAAAAGGCAGCAACTTCTTTGGTACTGCCCTTTTCAGTTCTTACCTGAATAAAAAGGATCAAAAGGGTTCATCCAGAGCCAGAGGCATCGAAAGACAGAGGAAAGGACGCCCCTGCACTCTGCCATGCAAAGGCAGCTGTGCTCTTCTGTCCTTTGCTATTCTCTCACCAATCTGGGAACTTTTTTTTCCCCATCTGGATTCATCTAACCATTTTTATAAGTGCATCATGTGTAACAGTCAATGAGAGCAAACTGCTATCAGACACACTCGCTCAAGCATACCCAGTACTGGGGAGGTGGGAACACCTATCATTCACAGGAATAATAGGAGCAATCCCTGCAGGTGCTGGGGTAGCACTGGGATATCATTACAAAGGTAGCTAACTCATGGCTTCTCCATTATGATCACCTAAGAGACCTTTAATACACAATATATACGTAAGACCTCAGTGCCAAACATAGTTTTTCAGTTCCAGGAACAAGTCACCAAATAATCATAAAACCGAATGATTTTTTGGGAGCTTGTGAGCATTTGAAAAATAATCAGCACAAGGGGGATCCATTCCTTTTCATTTCTAAGTCAACACTGGAGGCTTAAATCATATTTCCAGTGTTTATTCTGTTATTAAAAAGCCTAGGAACTCTTTTTAGCCCAGTTTCCTAGAGAAACAAAGTTTATATCACCTCACTGTGTATCCTTCTATCTTCTTGTTTTCTTTCAGCTGCTTTTGAAACAGAGGAGAAGAAATTTGACAGTAATGTCCCTATTTTTTGTTAGTTTTTTATTAAATCATTAATGGGGCAAAGAAATCTTCTTTGAGGGAATGGGGTAAAGAAGCCTCTTTGAACCCTCCCCAAGCAAGAGGCAGGGAGAGTTGAGCTCTTTTCCCTTTAGTCCAGCGGCCAGCAAGCACACATGCATGCGACAGTAGTACCTCACCAAATTTCATAATATCCCCAGCTCAGGTAACATCTTTCAGTGAAAAAAAATGAAGACTTCTATGATCTCAGAGCTCTGGGACTAAGGGGGGAAAATTACATTGACCATTAAAATTGCTACTGAGTCAAGGCCTGTCAAATCCTACACCTTGCACAAAAGCTTTGCAGGGACGGCTGTTGCCTAAAACTGTGAGACTAAAGTACAGCCCATAGCGATTAAAAAAGCATCTATTGGTGGAAACAGCTTCAAGGCCCGCTGATCACAGGTAATTGTCACTTCTCATATTGATAACCTGTGATAAAATTACGATGAACATTTTGGCTCATTGAAATCTGACAGGCTCATACACATTCCCTTGTTCTCTTCCATAAAACTCTGGTTTATTGCATGCTTTAAAAGATTCAGCAGAGTGAGTATTTTTACAGGTCACTAACCTGAAAACAGGCACGTAAAAAGGATGCATATTTGTGGTAACTCAATTTAATAAATTGCTGTGAAACCACAGTCTCCCTTGAAAAAGAAAAAAACTCCACCCTAAAGTTAATAGGAGAGCCTTCACCCCTTCATTAAGATTAAAGGCTTCAAGCAGGAGAAGATGGTCAATGTACCTACCTTAAAAGAGCAACAAATTCTCTATTCACCTGTGTGCCATTCAGCCCACTTTTTGTCCTTAGGTTGGGTACAGAAATTTGATCAATAATTTTCTCCTGATAGCAATAGTTTGTAAATGCTTATCTATTAATTATAACCTTAAAAATGAATCATAGAATCATAGAACCCTGAAATAGTTTGGGTTGGAAGGGACCTTAAAGATCATCTTGTCCAAGGCCCACCTGCCATGGGATGGGACACCATCCACTAGACCAGGTCTTCAGAGCTCCATCCAAGCCTGGCCTTGAACCCTGGCCAGGGTTTCCACAGCATCTCTGGGCAACCTGTTACAGTGCCTCAACATCCTCACAGCAAAGAACTTCCTCCCAATTTCCAACCTAAACCTACTCTTTTTTACTTTGAATCAATTCCCCCTTGTCCTGTAACTATTGGCATTTGTAAAAATCCTTCTTATTTTTTCTTGTAGGCTCCCGTCAGGTCCTGGAAGGCTAGGTCATCCTGAAGCCTTCTCTTGTCCAAGCTGAACAATCCCAACTCTCTCATCCTGCATTGATGTGTCAGGTGATTTGACATCTGTAAGTACAAAATGTAGGGAAGTTGCTCCTTCAGTACCAGCTGACTGTCTTTACGCTCAAAGGGGAGATATCCCTGGAGGTGATTCAGAGCAGAAATCCATACTCTGAGTCACCTTCTTGCTGCCTGGGCTAATCTCCCTCCGCAGATAAGATAGAGGGAAAAGCTTCTTGTGCTGAAGTTTAGTGCCCAAAGATCCACCTGAGGCTCCCAATCGTGGGGACCACCTGGGTCTGCTGACACATCCCTTTGCTTCCCTCAAAGCGGTTGCCCAAACTCCTCTCAGTGAGTCAGTCACCTTGGAGGAGCGACAAACCCTATATCCCACCAACCAGGGTCCTGCCTCTGGCACAGTGTCACTGCCCGCCTCTGGGCAGCAGGTGTGGGTATGCCTGAGATGTGTTACCCGTGTCGGCACAGCACGGCCGAGGTGGAAGGGGACCTCTGCACATCCTCCTGTCCATCCCCCCGCTCAAAGCAGAGGCAGCATCAGCCGGGCACTCAGGGCTGTCTGCTGCTGCGTTTTGAACATTTACTGCCAGTACTGAGAGCTGGATAAACACACCAGGGGTGCTACCACAGCAGTTGCTCTCTGTACAGTCCTGGATATTGTCTCTGCTGCTGCAGCTGTCACGAAATGAAAGGGAAGGGTTGTTTATAAGCTCTGGCAATTATCTCCAGAGCTGCACTTTTCTCTCCCCTTATCCCATCACAAGGCAATAGTTAGAAAAATACACTTATATGAAGCAAATCTTTGGGTTTTACTGTACTGAGTCATGCCTGTACCTTCTTAATAATTAATAGTTCACTGTATATATAATAAAAGAGAAAACATACATGGAAAAATATTTTCACAGTGATATCAGTGAATTTCAATTACCAAAGACCCATTATTTTAAAAACCCTAACTCTTCCGTTATCCAAAGCAACACTGAATTCGTTGCTGGGCACTAACTATATTGGAAGTCCATTAGTTAGACAGCCCCTCAATCATCCATGTTAATTCATTCTCCTCTGAAGTAGATGAGTTTTAAGAGAATTACAGTCCTCATATACAAACAGCACCACAAATAAATGGCATGAAGATATTTCATCATAATTTACTAAGTGCAACAACTACTTCACTGTTCAGGACTTGCATACTAAAGCATCATGATAGCCCTTTGGCACCAGCTCTATGGAGTAAATACAGGTAGTCCTATCACTGACAAAAAGCTGAATTAAAAAGAAAGTTGAGGTTGCAAACATAAGCATTTAAAATTAGAAAACACCCAAATTAAGGGTGACCGTGCACATCCTTCCTGACATAACCACGTTTCCGTTACATGAGTGCATGCTGCTTTTCACAGCATCCTGGGCTTCCCTTCAGTTGCATGGGATATCAGAAGCACAGCCCCAGCTTCCTGCTCCCCAGTGCCAACCTCCTCTGTCATCTTCCCCTGTACCACCACCCAAGTTCCATGTCCCGGGCTCCCTGTTCCCTTATTCCTGGTCTCCAGCCCTGATAGGCCACTTTCTACTCTCCAGCACCATCTCCCCCATTTTCCTTGTCCAGCTGTCACCTACATTTAATCCCAGCAGTTTCCAGCCTCCATTTCCAACCCCAGCTCCCAGACCAGCTTTCTTAGGGTGAAGCCCAAGTACCTTCTCTACTCCAAGTCCCCAGTTCCAGTCTTTCACTGCAGGCTGCTTTAGTCCACCTCTTTATGCCAACTCCACAAATAAAGGCCAGGTCCCTTCCTCCTCATCGCATGGGATCCAGGAGGTCATTGACACAGGGCACAAGTCTCCAAGGCTGTACCAGGAGGCACCAAGAAGAGCATTGCCAGAACCCTCCCACTCGGTCCCTGCAGCCATAGATAGACCAGAGCACAAGTCTCCGCAGTCTGAAACATCAAAGAGATCACCAGCCACACTTAAAGGCCTCTGCCAGGAGTGTGCATACTGAGATTTTCCAAGGATTTATAATTTAGCTGAATATGGGTATTATTCACAGGAGCCAGAGTTGAGTTGCACCACTTTTTTTTTTTTTTTTTTTTTTTTTTTTTTTTTTTTTTTTTTGCTCTTGCATTTTGGAAGGGGAATCACAACCAGGCAGTGATTAATGTTAGGTAGAAAATCTAGTTTCAAGCACTCAGTGGTGTTATGTCTTTCATGGAAAAAAATGTCATAGAAAGAGCTGAACAGCCAGAAACATCCCTCCAGAATCACACTGAGGTATTCATCTGGCACAGATGTTAGCCCAAAAGATTAAGGTTTCAACCAGTTAGAGAATATAAAAAAAAAACAAAACCAACAAGTGGTGCAACTCAACTCTGGCATTGATTGAAGCAAACTGAGTAGAAGAGAGGTTATTTTCTCTAGCCTAGCAGAAGTACCCGATATCCTTAGGATAGTAAGAGTCCACAGTTCACACTATAGGCCTTGAGAAGATGAAATTGCACTGTGTAAATACTTTAAATATAGTTCATTAGGACCATTAGGACCAATCACCACGTTCAGGGTGCTTTACACCCCGTGACTGGTGTTATAAACCCTCTGGTTACCCCAGGCAGAACACCCAGCCCGTGTCCAACAAAGTCCAGCAAGGATCCAGACATCGTGTTTATCATCGTGTCTATCATCGTGTACTTTAGCAGAGAAAATAAAGTGAGGTAGGCAAGTCTCTGTGTTTATGCAGACTTGTTTTCTTGACTTGTTTACACTACACATTTCCAAGCCACTGGCTGATCTTTCCAGCTCTTACCTGCAGGACAAGCTACTCTGAAGCATCCCCAGCTGAGTAACTTTACTCACACAGTGTTAACAGAATGAGAACTGAGACCTGGAATTTCAGAGTCAAATCTGAAGCACACATGCAAAAGCAAGTACACTGGGATATTTATGTGCTGGATGCTGGCATGGCATGACTGCGCTTCACCCTGACACTTCCTGAAAATTACATCATTTATAACTAACACTACAGCTACAGATTCCCCACTATTTACAATGAATTAAGTAGCAGAGATTTCTTAGGTTTCTTTAAGAAACCCAAAAAAAAACCTGGGATAGACACTATGGTGAGTTAAATACATGAATATATTAAGTAATTTTTTTTGTTTGTTTTATTGGGGTTTCTGAAAATGAAAACATCCTGGCTGTGCCTCGCAGAGGGGAGGGCATTGCTGGTAGCCATGAAATACATCAAAAACAATGCTGTCCCTGCCAGAGGTGCCTGGTCACTAGTTGATGATAACCTTGCACAGCAGTCTTTCATTCAGGGCTTCATCCTACAGTCCTTAAACTCCTGGAAGAAGCTTGGGGAATTTCAGTGGTGTCTAATTTGAAATTTATTTATGCAAGCAAATGTTTTCCGGATATACCAGCCAAGGCAGACATATTCACACCTATGTCAGCATGTCCAGAGTCTGGGGGACTACAGTTGCTGCTAATGTCCACATGGGCTCCCACCTCCTACCCTGCTGAATACAAGATGATTCTGAGGGAATTTCTGCAGTGGCAGAGCTTCAAAACAGTCTTTTCTCAGCCTCATGCAGTTAGTAGGTGTTCTTTCAAACAACCTGCTTATGGTCTGAGAGAATAAGCTTATTAAGTTCACAGATCAGTCTCATTAGTGCTCACTCTTCTAGAGCTCCAGTCAAGCGTGTTTATGTTTTCTAGAACAGCACTGCTTGTATCTCATGTAAGATTGCTGCCCGAAAGTAAGTGCAGAGTTCCCAGTTCAGACCTGTGGGCTGCAAGGCTTGCTTAAATCTATGTCTACTGTCACTCCTGTAACATGGCAGCTGTAATAAATATGGTAGAATAATTCATGTAAATTAGAATTATAATAAATGTATTAAATAATTCGTGTAGATTTTAGAATTTAGATGTAGAAGCATGAAACACAAGCACGTANTTTAAAAAGAGGTGTTCAAAACCCTATTTTCATACCTTCCTTAAAGGAGTACAGACCTGCTTAGAGATGTGGCTGAAGGGCAAAAAACTGCCTAAGTCTTATTTCTGAAGTCAGATGGGACTTACACACGTAAGGCTTCAGAAAAATTTACTGTGTCACTGTTTGTGCTGAATAAAAATTACCTGTGAGAAAGGCTTTTCTTTTCAACACACTTTTTAGGCTTGGAAAAGGCTTTCCCTTACTCAGGAAAAGAATTAAAAGGATTAGGCTGTTTTTCAACTTCACAACTTTCCCAATTTTTCCAGATTCTCTGAAGAGGCCACTGGTTTACACTGGATGTAACTTTCAGGGCTGTGAACCTTGCAGGGCCACACCATTAAAGTGAGTGGTGGGGTTTCCATTCACTACAACAGGATTTGGAGGGGCCCATACAGAAGCTGCTCTAGATCTGGGAGAGCTGACATCCCCACCCACCTGACTGCAAGGAGGGAGCACAGCACAGGCAAGGAAGGAGTAAATTACATCTCTCTTTTTTGCAAGGAAAGTTTACCTGATTCTCATTTATTTCAATCCCAGTATCTATATTTCAGCATTAATAATGGACCAACCTGCAAAAGAAGCTCATGGAAGCTGCCAGGTTTCCACCAGGGAGGCTTGGGGTTGGCTGCCCAAGGCAGAAGGGAGCTTTGGAGAGTGCTTTGTTTAAAGTTGAAGCGTTCAAAACTGTTTTGCACATTCATCATCAGAAGTGCTTGGCTGCTCTCCATGGAAGGAGGGGAATGTACAGCAATGGGACCCTCAGCAGTTGGCATCAAAAAATAATCCAGAAGAACCATGAATAAATAAAATACATTTTGCTAGGCCTAATATTACATGGCTTTCTTCATGCTCTTCCTCTAACACTGTAACTCCCTTCCAACCATTTCTGGGTTTAGTTTTTATCATGGGTTGTTCAGTTCTTCTCTCTCTTCCTTTAAAGCCTAAACTGCGGTTTTCTCCCTACCTGCAAGTTTCCCCACTCCATTTCTTAATTTCTTGCTAATTTCTCTCTTTTAATCTTCTTTTAAAACCATTCTGATGTAACTCCACAATACTTTGCAGACCTCCAAGCCTCTTTTATCTTATTCTTTTCTCTGCTAATGTTTCCTTTCATCATCATCTTCCCAACTTTAACAAAGATTTGCCTATGTGTGGCAGAAGTCAGAAGTATTTTGCTTTCTCTGAATGTGTTTTTACAGCGGTGCTAGTGACAGATGAGAAAACACAGATTATATACTGGACTATATCAAAAATGGAAAAATCAAGTGGTCTGCAGGCTCTGAACTCAGGATCAGCATCTTTAAGGCAATGCCTGAACAGAATCATGAGAGAGACCAACTTCAGCAAACCCTTTTCTTGCTTGGGATGTCACCTTTCCTACTCATCATAGCTGCCTTAGGCAAATTGGGCTGCTCTCCACAGGACAAGATAGTTTCAATCTTGTTCATTGTGGCTTTATCAAAGTTAGGTCAGGGAGCATAGTTCTCAAAGCTAGGATTTTATTTTATTCTTTCCCCCTCATGGCCCATTAAGTCCTTCCCTGCTGCTATGAAGTGTATTCTTCGGCCTGAACTCCTTCCTCATCCTTGCCATCTTATAAATAACAGCATCCTGCTCCATCCAGATCCAGCCCCAGCCAGCTTGTTCTATCCTTGAATTTATGAGGAAAACTTCTCTGATATGCAATGGTGGCTCCAGGAGACTGTCAGGTGGCTTTGGCAGAAGTGCTTGACTGGACAAGGAGGACCAAGCTACAAATCTGAGGTGAGGAGGAGCCCACCTCTGGTGTCTTGGTCCTGCTTCTCTCAGAGCAGCCAATCCTTGCTTCACACTGAATTTCTTTTGAGCTCTGGAAAAAGCTGCAGTTGCAGGTTGCTGCTTGCCAGAGCCTAATGCCAAAGTCCTACCTGTCCAGACATCCCATATAACAAGAAAGTGCTGATGGCAGCATGACAAACCTCTCTTTGGAGCTGATGCCATGTAGTCATGTCTGCAGCTGAAGCCCTGACACAGCCTCACCAGCGGGTTGGTTCTTGTGAATGCTGTTTTAAAGCAGGGGGGGTGCAATGGTGTTGCCACAGCATGAAAAATTACATTTAAAATAGTGAATATTTACAGAGCAAGGTTATTCTGACTGTCTGTGAGTTGTGATCTTATTCTGCTGAGTACATGTAGTGCACCATCTCATTTCATTCTGCCACCTGTAAGCTTAGGCAAGGAAAGGGTGCTGCGGCATAGGGCTCTGCATATGGACTCACCGGTGTTTCCTACAGATCTCTCACATGCTGCTAATCACTTCTGGGAGGGGTTTGGGGTTTTTTTTGTGGAGTAGTATCAGAGGGAGAGTCTCAGTTTATGGCCCTAGTGATAAGGGCCATGGCTGCTCTTATCCACAGAGGTTTCTGCATGCTTATCGAGATCGATAAACAGCGACAGTCACACCCCAGCGACGCACCCGCGCCTGCAGCGATTGCTCTGCATCTGGGAGCTGACAAACCTCTGTTTATTTGCTGATGTCTTAACTACCCTTATCCCGAGTGTGCCTCTTTCAGGAAACATCCAGCAGAGTACTCACACTGGCCAGAGATTTAATTGCGCTAAACCTTCGTCTCTTAATGTTGCAATACTGTAAGAGCTACAGATTGTTTTATTAAGGAAAAAAAAAAAAAAATCCCCAAAAAAGCCACAAAGCCAAAAAAACCCAAAAAAAACTAAACCAAACCAAACCACCACAACAACCCCTAACTCAATGGCGTTTCATCACCATTGTCTTCTCCAGATAATGTCCCAGCAGTCTCGGCCAGGTTTGCTTGTAACCACAAAGAGGTGTTTCACTCACTAACCAGCCCTCAACATCTCTCCTGGCTTCTTTCCTCCGGGCACAATGTGATAGCCTGGGATGTGGCTGGGATGTTTCCTCCAGGAGCTGATAGCAATCGTGGTCTTTGCCTCCTCATCCTCTCCCTCCTCTGTGAGTCATCAGGATTCACTCCCGGTCCTTTGTCTCTTTATTTGGGTGTCATTTGGCTGTATTCATGTTCCTTGTCTTTCTGCTCTCAACCTTTGATGCCCTAGGTTTTTGCTTGTCCCCTGTTCTAACCTGTCCTTTGTTTGAGGAGCAGTGTGCAGGGGAAGGGGGGCCTGCGATGGTGACAACCCGCTAAACTGAGGATTTTCTCTGTCCTTAGAAGGACAATGCAGCAAAACCAAAATCCCCCATTGCCATACTTTGCTTTGTCCCATTTCTCATCTTCCCTCCATCTGGGAGCTCTGGCCCACAGCAGCTGGTCGTAGCCCGGTTTTCTCCAAAACTGAAGTGAAGCCCACCTACACTAGTGGACGACCATCATAACAGAAATGTCACCAAAGTAGAAGAATTTGGATGAAAGGGGAAAAAAAATACACCAGCATTTTATCCCACACATGGAAGTGCAGAGTAAGCAATTGCTACCCTATAAAGCTTGTTAAAAGCCCACGGTTTTGAGGGAGCAGTTTGGTACCAGCTTTGGCTTGCACAGTAGAATTACAGGCCAATGCACATTCATCACTCTAATTTTATACAATTGCATTATTTTCACAGTTTATGGTGGCACCATCTCATTTATGAAGTACACACTGCAGTTACACATATGGTTGTATTATTTTCAGCACTGCAAGTTCAATTAGTAGTTTCACTGAGCTAAGACTGTCAAAACAACAGCAGGAGTACCCACCGTATTGCAGCTGTCCAAAATTTTTATATGTTTATGCAATAAATACATAGGAGTTTGTGTGCTTCAATTGAGTCTCTGGTTCTAAAATAATACCAGAAACATCAGGTGAAATTTGCTGTCACTGACTCAATTTCAATGACTGTGGCTCCAGCTCTTCATTTACACCTGGAATAATTATGGCATGATCATGGGTCACAGAAACACTGCTTCTTCCCTGCCCAGAGATGTCATGAGACAAAACACTGATGTGAGCAACCAGGTCTCTTGTTCACAGACCAAGCCTTTAAATACAAATTCCTGTTCACCCCATTGCCCAAGCAGCAGGGTGCCAGAAGCTGTCCTTTGGAGACATCTCTGTCCATAAGACTTTATTTGAGTCATTTGCCAGCACCATAAATGATCCTCCCCATTAAGAATCAGTTTCCTAGGGAAAGATGGGCGGGATGGGGAGAAGGAGAAAAATTATGCAAATTTCCTGGGTGATTGTGCTTGCTGAAAAATGTGCCAGTTTACATGTCGCTGATTTATTCCTAGTGCATTAAGTCATTAGGGAGGGTAAAACCACAGTGATAACGAGAGGTGCTATCAGGTGCTGCAAACAGATTGCAAACTCTGCTTTAGTCAACACCAGTGCTGACTTAGCCCAGCATTTGCACACTAGCAAATTTAGCAAAGAGGTGGCTGTTGTTCAAAGTTACGAGAAAGAGCTTGGTTCCTCTCAAGCACTCGTTGTGCTTCTGAAATGCTGACCTTTCATGCAGGTGCTGAGCAGTAAGAAACTCTGAAAATCAACTTCTCAGTGCTCCAATTGCACAACATGCAAACCAGCGAGAATACCTTCTAGTGCATTCAAAAACTTGTTTAGCGTTTTTTCGACCCCTGCATGGAAGGTACCACTGGGGCGTGAAGTGCAGTGAAGTTTCCTTCAGCTCCCATGGCTGGTTCTGATACAATGAGGAGAGGAAGTGGCCTCAGGGCACCAAATCCAAATTAACAGATGTTTCTAGCAGTCCTGCCTTCCTCCTTGCTCCACAAAATAATGGATCTCTCCTTATCACCATCCCTTACACGTGGCCAAATATAAATATAAAGAGGAAAATACTTAGAGCAGGAAATGAAGACTTCTTGTGGGACTCGGCAGCCTCTGAGCATGTTTTCTTTCACATCCTGACAGAGCCTGGCATAAATTCAGCTTCTGACACACAGGGGAAAGTATACCTTTTTTGCTCTACTTTTTTGGCAGTTGTCATTAATTTGGCTCACTTTCCTCTGCAGTAATGCTGACAAACACATTGCTCATGGTAGCATTTCAGCAAGCCCATTCAGACAATTTATGTTTCAATATTTACGGACAGCACTGCACCACTTGGGCAGTGGGCTGAGCACAAATTTGTATTTAAAACCACCCAGGACTCACAAATCCCTTTTTATACCTTCAGGTGGAAGCTTCCAGCACAGGATCCTCTAGCCACATGATCCATGCATGGGATTGGCATTTCACTTTCTGTACTGATGCCATCTTCCCTTCACCTGTCTCCTCCAGCCCTTTCAGGACAGTTTTTCTTTTGATCACGTTTTAACATTTGTGTTCATGCCAATTTGATCTTTTTGTATGAATATGTTTTCACTTGAGACAGAGTGGGAACTTGCCCGTCACAGCCACTGTACCTGAAAGTTTATGCCCCCAGTTTCACAGTACTAACAAATGCATTAACCCCCATATTATGTGGTTTTTTGGGCTTAAATTATTTTTCCTTCCTGTTCTGCTTATTGACTCATTTCCTTAAATCTGACTTGAGCTTGTTATTGAGTTTTAGCCTCAGTACACCAGTAGTGGCCGTAACACCCCCAATCCAGCAGGAAGAGAGGTGACAGCAAAAGAAAAAAGATTTTCATTACTTTCACGAGAGAGTACAAATTATTATTTTCTGATGAGAGACAAGGAGAAACAACAGTGGACAGGACAATCATGGAGCAGCTGATGTATTTCTTTCAGAGGGAACCTTACCTGTCACTCCAGTGTCCAAGCATGTCTTGTAAACCCCACAGAAATACTGACCTGGATTCACAGAGTTGTCATCAATTCTCTCTTGTAGTTGAATGTGTTTAAAGATCCCTTACAAAAGAAGAGCAGAAGCCAAGAGTGCTATTTTCAGGAGCTGAGGAAATTAAAGAACAACTGCTTTTCTCTTCTACCTTAACGAATATTTGAGGTTTGTGGTATTCATTCTATCTGGAACCCACTGGACATTTTGCTTAATACAAGTTCCTCTACTTTTTTTTTNAAGGATTCTTTTTTCTTTCTTTCTTTTTTTTTTTTTTTTTTTTTTTTTTAAGTGGATTAAACATTTATGATTTTAATCCACCAGAGAACAGATTTCAACAGCAAATGTGATCTTGCTTTTCCATGCTCAGGCAGATATTTGCTCCAAGAGAAGCCTTTGAGTATAAATACCAAGAATACAGCAAATGTTCTTGATTCAAAATTGCTTTAAAGCCAGCAGCTGTCAGCTCCCTTATATCTGATCCATGATTAAAGAAAGTTTTTTGTTGAATGCTTGCCCCTGGCTCTCTTTCAACAAGATGAGAGACCTATGTGTGATGAAATACATTGTTATAGGAGTGGCTGGCTATTCGGTGTCAGCTGGGCTGTGCCCAAGCCTCCAGTGGCTCAAGCACAATTTCCTGCCTGCAAGTGCACCCATTTAGATATCTAACTTTGTGATCTGCAAGGAAGTGCTGTGGCTCCAGTTTTTTGCCAGCACATCAGCATAGATTTAATAATAAACTGCAGGCACCCTACTTGATACTCACATTTAATTGCACCTGAACTGTCAAAATGCAGCCTTTGATCACAGGCAAGTTTCAAGCTCTTGCTTGCAGTTAAAGAGGATGTTACAGGAAGCATCAGGCTGCATTTGGAGTGGAAGTAAAGGATGACAAAGAACCCAGGTGCTTTCATTCATGCAAAATGTGTGGGTAAAGACACGATGAGAATGAACAGAGACCCTGCTATTGGGACAAAGCTTTAGGAGCCGAGGACTCGTACATAGTCAGGCCTTGAGTGTCTTTGGCCTTGGGCAATTCTTTCAGCCTCTTTGGCTCCCCTAAAAAGAAAATGTGATAAAACCTCACTTCCTTCACAGGCCTTAGTGTGAACTCATTACTTAGTACCCTTAAGATACTTTGTAGATAAAAAATGCAATTGACAGCGAAGGCCAAATTCTCTTCTCGTTTATCCAGCCGATATTAAAGTGAGTTGAGGTGGAGCCAGGGAAACCCAAAGGAATATTTGGCTGAGGGTATGAAGTACCATGACTGACCTGTCTCTGCAGAGCTCATTGCGGAAGCTCCTTGATGAAGCTCCTCCAAACAGCTCCCTGGCCTCAGCTGGCACAGAAGCCCCATGCTTATTTTATTTTGTTGCTGCTTCTTCTTGGCTGCCAAGGACTCAGTACTGCTGTTGATGAAGCCAATGGGCTTTGGCTTGTGTTGATTTGGATGATCTGCAGACAGAGGCATCTCCTGGGGTTCTGTGGTGCAGGAGGCATCACTTTGGGGCAGGCAGTGAAAAGTGACTGGGAGTCACCTGCATCCAGCCCAAACTCTGCGGATGAACCAGCGCCCGTGTGCAGAAACAAGCCCCAGAGAAGCCTTGTGAGGCCGGGGTCACCTGGACTGGCTGCTGTAGTCATCTGCTGACAGTCCACCCTATAAACAGAGGTGCAGAAAGGCAGCTGTGATGGCCAGGGTCATCCCTTCAAGGGAAACAAAAAAATGGGAGACTCTCCATCGGCTCGGTTAGGAGGCTTGACTTTTGAGGCTGTCCTTGCTCTGTTTTGGGGACAGTGGCACTGGGTCAGGCAGGGTGAGGGGAAAAATCCCCCTGTCCTAGGCAGCTGGATGACTCTGCAGGGAGCTACCAGGAGCACACAGCCAGGCCCCACCTCTGCTCCTGGGGTATTTTGATTGTAGTGAAAGGCTCAAGAGACAGAGAGAGGAAAAGCTTGTTGTATGCTAAATTGACATTTGAGTTGTGAAATGCTTCTAATAAATTGCATCTCAAGGAGGGGCTTAATCTGATCAGCATTTGGATAAGTCTGATACTGAATGACATGGTATCCTATAATACACCACATCTAAGATTATTATTATTACTGTTACTACTATTACTATCATTATTAGAATTATTATTATAATCTCACGGTCTTGGGAATACAATCAAGAAAATATACGCAGTGGTTTTGTCTAGCCTAGACTGTACTGAAAGAAGATAGAACTTACTGTCCCTTCTGCCTGTTAAGTGAGAATGGAAAGTCCTATATATGTTCTTTTGGGAAAAAAAAAAAAAAAAAAAAAAAAAAAAAACCCACCAAAAACCCAAAAAAACATGTTCATGGTACTGGCTTACTCATACATCAGAACATCAAGGGAGACACCATTAAGGATCAAAAGCTTGCCACACATGCAGCTGTGAACTTACCAGTGGGGTAAAGGACTATTTCCTCCTCCTCTCCCAACCCCACAGTTCCTGTCTGCCTGGTCCCTGCCTCATGCTGGGAATAAACACATTCCCAGACCCAGTCGGACACCACGGGGTTTATCAGCTGCCCCAAAACTGGTGTGATGGTCCAGCTCATGGCCCTTTTCCACAGAAACCTCGAAGAATAAAACACACATACAAGCAAAGACATGGCACATATCATACTAAAACATGTCCAGACTCAGGCATCTCCCTGAATGACGTGGATGCACATGACTTTTGGGTTGCATGGACCTGTCCTTTGCATGTACCTCCTGGTCCATGTAGCTGCCTTTACAAAAGTCACGCAACAGAGAAGGAGCAAAGCACCAGAAACAGCCAACAACAGTATCATTAGCTTATAAGCCTTGATAAATGGAGGTGAACAGCTTTTTATGGCAGGGAAAGTATGTAATAGTGGCCATCTCAGGTTTTGTGGTGATAAATGGTATTTTCAATACCTACATTATGGTTTCAGGGGTAACCTCTGAGAATAAATATGCCTTTCTGTTTGTGGCAGGGAAGGGAGCCCGCAGAGCTGTGCCAGAAGGGCTGCCTCCGCGCCCCCATCCCTCCCGCCAGACTTTTGCACACCGGCCTTCAGGGCAATAGCAATAATTCACCTCTAGCCCGAGATCCAAGAGGCTGAAGGTCACAACTCACACTGTCATCACCTCATGTGCCTCACCAACAGCAGTGGTGCCTCAGAGAGGGGAGGGGAGCAGTGGTGAGGTGGCATAGAGAAGGGCAGGGAGGGATGGCTGCGGAGAGGAGCACTCGCAGGGTAGGATCCATGGCAGTGCCCAGCCACGCTCAGCACGCTCAGCTCATGGGCTGCCAGCACCAGCACCACTCCAGGGAGAACCAGCATCCCAACTACATTGCTTTCTGTGAAGCCAGCATATGGGAAAAAATCCCCCAGGTAGGTCAGCGGATTTTCTTTTTCTGATAATTCTGAGAAATTTCTCCTTCAGGTAGACGGGGGTAAGGTGTTACCTGTCAAAACTCTGTGCTAGCAAAACACTTTGGTGATGCAGGGTTTCCCAACACTGGCTTTGGTTAAAGGCCTTTAAAGCTCTTGCACACTTCTGTTGCCCTAAGGGAGAACCATCACCTAAAAGTCTGGTGCTTTATACATCAAAGAATGTCAGGAGTAAAATTAAGCTAGATATTTTCATAAAAGAGTATCATCTTAAAATCCACTTTGGTGTTGTTGAGTGAAGAAGCTAGGATCTGAAGAGAAGCTTAAGTAAAACATCCACTTTAAAAAAAAAAAAAAAAATACAGAATATTTGTACCTTGGGACATTTGTTTTCCCTTTTGAGACCCTTCATGAGCTATGCTGGTGTTCAGCTTCTGACTCATGCACTTGTTCTTGGGAAATTAAACACCATATCCCTGATTTTTTCTTTACATGAAGATGAGCCTGTAAATGTAAGCTGTCTCCACATTTCTTAGTGAGCATATTGCATCCCCTACAATTATCTAAATAAAATGCACATAACTGTAAGCTAAATTGCCTCTTACACCATTAACTCGGGTTTTATCTGCCTGTTGTTAGGGACAACCACATGTCACTTATGGAAAGCCAGGGGTTTTGGGATGTGAGCACAAGGGATTCATTAGTTCCCCAGCATCTGATCTGACCCATCTTTAAATAACAGGCTGGCTTTTCGGAGGGACGTTGCTCATCGCTCCCTTAAATTGCTCAAGCCTCCTGTAAGTGTCTTAGACTGAGCCCATTAATGCAGAAATACCCGGGGCTATGTGAATTCATGGTATTTGTGTCCAGCTAAAGGACTAATTTTTTTTCAAATATCAGACCACACACACTTGTATAACCATAAGAATAATCCAAAAAAAAAC
>VYZR01066414.1:0-56495 GCA_013400675.1 Oxylabes madagascariensis
AAAAAAAATCAACCAGTAAAATATGTTTGCATACTGATTTTTAAAACATTTCAGCCTAATCCTAAGTTCGCTGGTTAGTTAGCACCTGTAACTATCAGCCTGCCAATGTCCATTTAAAGGTTGACAAGAGCTGTGGGTCTGAAGTTTCACCAGCTTCCACCAACTTCAGCAAGCCTGCCCTAGAAGCAGCTCACACCAGGACTTTCACTTCCACATTCAGGACACACCAACACACACAATGGAAGTCTCATACCTGCATATTTTCTCTCATGTCAGTAGCCTCTCGCAATGGATGCACTGCCAGCTTAAAGATGTCATCGATAATCTTGAGACCGGTGTTCCTCAGCATGGTGTACTCCCTTGCTTTCTTCCCTATCCTCACTGAGAGGCTACGCTTCTGTGCCTTCCCGCCTCCACTTCGGTTGGTTATTGCAATGTGAACAAAGAGGGTAACGTGCTCCATGATATCACCAACAAAGGAGCGCAGTGGGATGTGCCTGTATCCAGGTTGTAAGCACTCCAGTGGGATGGTGTACTGTCCTATGAACTCATCCCCAATGTAGTCATCATCCAAAACAACAAAGCGGATCATGGCCAGCTCCGGTAGATTGATCTGGAACTCAAAGCTTTCATCAAAAATAGGGTTATCACTGTTTTGCTGCACAGTTTTAGTTCTTTGTTCGGTGCAGTCTGCAGGAATCCCATGTATTTCTATGCAGACGTAGGGGTCTATGACATCCCCTTTTGCACACGCACCCTTGGGCTTTGGAAAATTCTGACCACTGATAATTTTGACATGCAGGACCTGGGGGGAGACCCCTGGAACAATACCCTTGGTATTAGCGCTGAAGTAAGACACTTCGTCACGCATCACTGAAGGCCTGAGAACGTACCCGCATCCCCCGTTCTGTAGAAACCAACCAGTGTGTAGGTCCATCATGGGCCCCGGGGTCTGATAGTTCATTGCCACTATCTGGCAACCACAGTTCCAAAAATCTTGAGGATTTAAGTTACTGGAGTCTATCCTCATAGCACTCGGGTACACCCTGGACAGAAACTTTTTGTTGTAGTTAACAAAATCTTCAGGGTATTCATTTGCAATCCGACTGGCTTCTGCCTCGCTGAAGGAGCACATTTCCCAATAATTTTGAGATTTCATGGATGTCTCAAAGTCTTTGTACTGGATAGATTTGCATAGGGACACCAAGTCAGACAACTCCCTGCAGAGCCAGATCAGCTTCGGTTCCCTTGAGAAGTCCTCTGACAGTCTTCGGGATATTTCAGCCTCTTCATCTTCATCTGTGACCTCTCCTTCTAATACATCCTGGTCGCAGGGCAGTTTCTTCCCCTTCACAATGATCTTCATTTTCAGTTTCTCAGGTGATGGGAGGTAGGCTTCTGAGGACAAAGGTGCCTCTGTGTACAGTTTGTTTCCAAAGATTCTTTTCATGTGTTGCACCACCACCTTCTGCTGCTGTACAGAGCAGTGGTTGCCCAAGCATAGAATAAGAGGGTATTCTGAGGCAAAGAAGGCCAATTTGTTTATTACTTCAATGACATTTCGAAAGGCAAGTGGCGATGTCATGTTGTTGCGGTTACAAATAATGGGTTCATTATCTGGGCCGTCACAGACGTCCAGTTCAATGCTCCGGCAGCTCATCTTTAAAGCTCTGACATAACCATTGATATCAGCCGGCCCTCTGAGCTGGTCTTCTATTAGATATGTATTGTGGGATGCATTGATGTAGTAATGTGACAAAGGCTGTGTCATGTCTTGGACGATTTTTTTGTGCTCTGGGTCAAAAATATCACATTCGGAGGACAATAAGTATTGAGTAAATCCATCAATTGCAAGAAAACCTTTCAACCGCCCTTCTTCAGAAAGCTCATACCTGCGTATAATATCTAGACACATTTCTTCTGTTATGTGGGTCACCCCTTGCTCAGCCTCTAAAAACAGCATGAGGTCATTGGCATCCAGATACTCTTTGTTTTTGGATATCTGCACAAGTAAGAAATACACTTCAGGTCTTGTGCACAGTTCACTGAACCCTTCGCAGAACTCTTCTTTTGTTACTCGTGTTGTCAGTTTCTCTTTGCTCTTCTGAATTTCCTTAAATTTTAATCTAATCTTTGATTCTTTTAAGGTGGGGTTAAGCTTCTTTATTAGCTCCACAGCTGTATCTTCTAACATTATGCCATTGCCATCAACATCTGCGGCTTCGAATACAGTTTTCAACCAGGCAAACCGTGGGGTATTATGGCTGTTTTCCATCAAGTCCAGGGGTTGTTTGCTACGAGAAACTAAGTACCTTAATCCTGATACCCAAATATTGGCCACGTCAGCTGAATTGGCAACCAAGTCAAGGGACTCATAGTTCTCACCGTGAATTACCGACAGTGCACAGTCCTCAGAAATCTGATCTGCAAGCCCATTATTCCTGAATGTCTCTGTGTTCTTCCCTAGTCTGATTTCTTTTATAGCAGAAATATCAAGCTTGGCTTTGTCCAGATCCTTCTTGGAAGGCTCCCAGCGAAGAGCCTGCAGGTCAGGATCTAGAGTAAAAAAACGGTTATAAATCCGGGAATTTGGACGAACTTTCTTCAATTCACACCCAGCCTGCATAAAGCTGATACAGTCGCTGGCACTGCTTATTTTCTTCTCTGATGGCATGCTGCTGAAGGACACTGTTTTCTTTCTTCCACATTTTTGGTTTGAAGGATCCTGTGGAATAATTTCATCAAAAAAAATTAGCAGGTTTTCTTTGGCCATTCCACGAGTGCATAAATAATAGAAAAGGTACATTTATGTAAAGATAATTAATGTTCCTCTGAACCTCAAAACACAACATCCTATTCCTTCCCATGATTCAGTTCCCTACTGAGCTATAAAATATACTGAGCTATAAAGCAACTTGATTGACTGTGGCATTAGAGATAGCAAGTTTTCATGAGTGACATTTGCAGCTATTAAACTGTCTTCCAGACCTCAGTAACTTGCTACAGCTGGGAGGAGGCAGTATCCAGCTGTATATGTTATGTCCAGTTTCAAAGCAGATATATCACACTCTCTTGTCTCCCCACTTGTTTGGTAAAGTAGTTATTCTGGTCATTTCTGTGCACAACAGCTACTAAGCACTGCAGGAAAATGGACAGCCAGACAAGAAATCCAAAGCCTTTGTCTTTAGGATATATACTCTAACTCCTCTTGAGAAAATACTCAGCCAGACATGTGACTGTCTTTTCAGTACCAACTACTTCTTGCTGCTGGATGTAAACCCAGCTGCCTGCAAAGCTGTCTGTAATGTTAGTGCAGCAACTAAATTTAAACCTTTCCCTGCATATTAACAATTCAAAACATCTCACAATAATTATAAAGTATAAATCATTCTTTTCTCTACATGATTTCCATCTACCCCATTAGTATGTAAACTATCCAACAGCTACCAAAATATTTTTAAAACATCACTCAAGACTGTAATTAATTGTGAAAGACTTGTTAAAACTGCTTTCCCTCCTATTTCCCTAGCCACTAGCAATACTTCCTTATTTCTCTGCCTTCTGTTGTTGAAGGGACCTCAGCTGCCTGGATTTTGAATGGAAAAGGAGCCCCAAGGCAAGGAAATGTTGATGCTGGGTCTAAGCACTCAGCCCTCCACCCTGCTGCCTCAGGCCCAGACATGAGACATGCACCAGGCACCAGCTACTCAACAGCCCCGGGGATCAGCTTTGAGATGCCAAAACCCCCTGACTCCCACACCCCCTGCAGCCTGGACTTCCCTTCCCTACCCCAGCAGCTGGTTCCTCCCAGCTGCAGTTTATCCGCTGTGTCATTCAACCTCCCTCAGGTCATACTCCTCTGCAAATCCTATGTAGAAGCCCTGCTCTAACAGGGCCCTCCATCCACCCATCTCTGTCCTTTGATGCTCTGCACTGTCTGAGCAGGACCTTGTGTAGCTCCCCAAACCACAGACCATCAGTTTTGGTGCCCATAAGAATCTCTCCACTTCTCATTTGCATGTCTGTATAGATACTTTCAGGAAATTAGTCAGTATGAATGTTTCTACAAAATTGCTGTTGTCATTCGCTCACTTCATTCAATAACATCCAAAATATTTCCAACCCCCTAGGCCCCTAACTACTGAATTTAAAGGCATGGGATCTACTGGGAACAAAATTAAGACCTCTAAACTTCTTATGACAAAGATTTCTAATTAAACTAGTACAAAGACTTCTACTGACAAGAATAATTACTCTTGCCATTTATTTAGTATTTATTATGAGAATGGGTCTCAAAGAAACAGGAAGAAAGTCAACAAAGCAAGTGCCTCAGGTCAGCTACTTTTTTAATTACAGTTTTATGCTAAAATATTCTGTTCCTGCATTAACATACCGTGTTTTTTAATACACAGCTTTGGCTATGAAAATCTTCAGGCAGTAGATGCTAATGAGTACAAATGAATGTAGCAGATTACTCCATGGGATTTAGAAGAGCCTCTTCTTTTTTGTATCCTTATGTTCACAGGACCAATATTTAGATTTAAGATTGATGATTAATTAGGATTATTTTTCTCATGTAGTTAGATGTATTAACGGCCTTGGAATATGCAGTGATTCATTCCTTGACAGAGGTTCCTTAGGGCCAGACCTGGACATTTCATCAGAGCAGCCTATCTGATTTATCTACAGGTCCCACATTTTGTCTTAACCAGGGAGGCATGAATGTTATGTAAATACTTTATTTTCTGCAAAAATTAAAATATTTATTTTTAGATACCCGTGTCTTTTTATCAAAGTAAGTCAGGGAATTAATCAGCCATTTTTCAGGTATTCAGGTGGGGAAAAAAAACCCTAATTTACCTCATTGGACAAACAACAAAAGTTCCTTTTAACACTCAGTCTTAACCCCTCAGGGATTTTGGTGGGGATTAGACTATCCTCTGTGTTGTCTTTACCTGGTTTTATTTTTGATAGATACTTCTGGTTTTGTACTAAGTGGTATGTAAGGAGCATCGGAATTGTACAACAGCACTTCATGTCAGAGTAGACTGCCCTGTATCTTTCAATCAACTGAACAGAATTCAAGCCTAATCCACAGACTAACTGCTTACAATTAACAAGATTTAAGTATTATTGACATTGATGGGATTCTTTTAACTGATACTAACGGTGTCCTCCATCTAATGTATAATACACACAAACTCCATGAAACTGCAATTGCTAACTGATCTTATTACTGCATCAGCTATTCCCCTCCTTCCAGACTAGGAGCATACTCATTCTTTCAAAGTGAGAGCTGTTACTTTAGATATAATGTGCAAGTTTTCATTCATAATTATCACAAAGTTAATTATTCCAGTCTTGCAAAAAGTCAAAAGGTGTTTCCATAAGGTCCAGAGCTGTCTTCTCAGCCTGACAGCCCAGGCACTTGCCTTTGTATTATCACACTCCTAATCCTTGAGCAAGCACCTCTGGATCCTGACACCATGGTTTAGCCAGGCCACACATCTCCAGATCCCCAGCCACCACCCTGGGGAGCAGAGGAGTGTTTTCTTCAAGAAGTGTCCTCCCACCAACGAGCCCCACTCCCATCAATGCCTGGAGTGGACAATTTCAATACCTCCCCACTGATCTTATGCTTGTTCAACTGAGACTCCAGACTTCGTGTTCTAATTTTAGTGTAGCTATTGCTTTCTTTAAATCTCTACCTTAATCCAATTTCAACAGATTGATCTTCTAAAACAAGACATCCAGCTAAGAATAGTGTCTCCAATGGCTAAACTGCTGCTCCATTTTATTGGATACTAAGAACAAATACCTCGCAAACTAAAAGCTGCCAACATCTTACATGGATAAATAGGAAACCTGCTCTCTTGTACTACCTGTCAAGAACATTCCCACTGCAAGTTATCAAAAAACCTCTCCTCAGTGTTCACCCATGCAAGAGCACTTGTTCCTCTTCATTAACCAAAGCAATCAGAAAGCACAATGAGATGCAGCCCTGAATCTTGGAGCTGGAAAGTCTGTATTTCTCCAAGATGCTAAGGTCATCAAAATCGATCTTGCATAGGTAACAGGACACTAACTGGCCTAGGACTGCCCTTTACTCTCAGTCACTTGTACTGATGCAACTGAATTTATTGTGGCAGTGAAAGAAGAAAGGATGATATTTGCTAAAAAAGAGAAATCTACATCAATGTGAAAATGAGGAACTAACTTGTAGATTTTCGACTCTAAGATCTTTCCTACCAGAGACAACTAAGCTCTTGATCAGTTAGCATGCGATGTGCAAGTACAAAAAGGAAATCCCCACTTACATGGGAAACCTTGATTCCAAGGCAAGACACTTTTTTCAAAGTGACTCAAAACTAGGGTTTCCTTCGGTTCTTTTGTTATCCCCTATAAGGTGATCTAACAAGATGATTATATCTCCCTCCTGCTCCTAAGCCTGCACAATATCAATTATATAAAATACTTCAAGACCTCAAACACAAGACCAATATGCACTTAGATTTCAGCGTTTGCACCGCTGCTCTGAAATCATTAAGGACCAAGGAGAATATCTGTGTGCTGGCCTGACTGCATCCTAACATAATCTAAATGTTTCTAAAGGAGGGATTCAGAACACCAGTCTAAGCACACTCCCAAAATAGGAGAAGCTCTCCTGTTGAACACATCATCCTCGTCAGAGGGACTGGATACATAAACAGCAGGATCACTAAGCCATCAGCAGTTGTGGGAAAACTCCACCCCATTCACCCTGACCTTTGACTGCTCAAACTTCTGCTGTTTAAATCAAAGAGCTAACAGAAATAAATAAGTGGGATTTAAAAAAAAAAAAAAAAAAAGAGAAAACATGCTCTCCACCTCATCCTACCCTTTTTGTCAAAACTATAGGACATAAATTGCCCATCTAAACCAGGGCAGTATTAAGAACTAGATAGCAAACCTGCACACAAAGGTCAAGCTCATGAATTATTATTTGTCTGAAATAAGGTTACCTGAAGGCTCTCTAAAGCACTCACAGTCCTCCAGGATTCTAAAGAGGATAAGACAGGCAAAAACCATCATCTACCCAAAGATACCAAAAACCCTTAAAGACCTGCAGGGCTCCTGTGAAAGGATGTGAAATTCAGTAATAATCCTGAGAGATAAGCTCTTTAAGTGTGATTAAGAGCTATTTCCCCAAAAAACAATTCACATTTTCACCAGTTTGATTCTGATCTTTGAATTCTACTCTAATCTCCTGAACCTAGCACTAAGAAATCAGTAATAGACACCTTAAGTCTGTCCTCACAAATAGACTGCAATAAACAGTCCAAAAAGCTATCTGCTCTGGAAACTCCAAATGATCCAGTTAACTAGCCAACTGATTACCTGATTTTTTGTTTTCTAAGAGACACTAATTAGTTCCACAGGATAATTTTTTGGGGGATACTTCTAGATATTTCAGTTATACAAAGACAGAATCCCAGTCCCTGAAAATCCCAGTAAATCTTAAGGCTTTACTGTACTTGTGGTGGGAAAATGTGCCTTTAAAGAAGAAAGTAAAGTCAGTGAGTCACTAATGGCACTCAAAGCACTCTGTAGCAGGTTGACAAATGACAGTGTAATTTTTCTATAATGAAGTAAGCCAGAGCAGGGAAGATTTACAAAAACCATCCAGAAAAACACGAAGTCAAAGCCTGGGCTAGGGTTGCAACCGGATCTCATACATGTGTGGGGCTCAGTCCGTTTGATCAGACGTGTATCAAAGCTTGAACCCACAGTACCAGCACGTGATTAGAACAGGTAGCAATCATCACTGGAAGCCAGCATTCATCATTAGTATACAAAGCTCTCTTCTGTAAATCTCAGCCATGTTCTGGCCATCCTCAGAGACTATCCTTGGACTGCTCATTCTGCAGATTTTATCAACTCTTCTCACAGCCCCTGCTATCATACCAAATTAAGGAGCTAAACTCCCTCTAATCTCTCTTGGTAAGGCCTGTAGGATGTAAGTATCAGATAGATACCCACTGTGACAACTCACATGTCAACAAAGAAAAGGTTGCCTACTCAAAATTCATCCAGGCTGACAACTCATGGCAGAAAACAGCTACCTTTGCACAGGGACTGAACAGCCAAACCACCTTATCCCTGGTGCAGGCAGCTACGGGGATGCTGCCAGTCACACTTGGGCTAACACACAGCTCAGAAGATTGCAAGAGCAGATGTTACTGCTGTGAGATCAACCTCGGTAGCCTCTTCAAGGCAAAACTCCTACTAATTCAGGGATTTGTGCACATGGGGATCAAAGATCAGATCCAAAATTTAACCCACGTGCTGTTAAAAGCTGAGCTACACACATAATGGAATAAACAGAAAACTTAAGGCTGACCAAAAATACAACATGGACACATACATGAGAAACAGTTTCAGAATGCCGCGTCCAACAATTCTCCAAATACCAAAACAGTCCCACTGGCATGTCTGCAAAGCCAGTGAGTTGTCACTAACCAGCAGCTTAACTCAAGCACAAGCTCCACGCAGAAGCCTCAGCACTATCATAATTCATGGGGAGCACAGACTAATGGAGCTCCAATACAGGAAAGAAAAGTGTCCTGGGGAACAATGAGTAATATCTGTATTTACAGCAGGCTTTCCTCATCTCCCCAGGATTACCAGGACATTGGGTATGGGCACTGGACTGTCACCAAGACCTATTATAACAACTGCACTCAGCTTCTCATTAAAAAAGTCACCCTGCAAAATGGGCACTGCAAGGGCAGAAAAACTAAGTGAAGACAATAGCTTAACTATTCTGGGATGCTGAATAGTCCCCACTGGAGAAGCTCAAGAGGAGGCAAGACGATAATGGCTTGTCTGATTTCCTCTTTTGCTCCATTACTCAAAAACACTTTCAAGTGCTGTTGTGTAAGGCTGGAAGGAGATACAAAAGAATGCCTGGAGCAGATCTTCAGGAAAAACACCTAAACCAAAATGATTTGCTGTTTAAGAAATGCTTTGTTGCGCACTTGCTTTTTTCCTTTTCTTTTTTAAATGACTAGCACTACCAAATTTATTCAATTTTATCTTGAAGAAGATGTACCTTTGCTGTTTCAATGACAAATTTGAGCAAATGAAAAAATCAGCAGCACATAAAGACTCCATCTGGAAATGCTTTTTGGAAATGAAAAGCACACAATGCAAGAAGGGTTTATTTTCTGGCATACCATGCTGGTAACTACTTTTCCCTTCTTTTTTATAAGTAGGGCCATGAAGCCAAGATTGAAAAGCTTCCAAAAGCACGAAGAACATGAGAGCCTATAATGAGGCTACCACTTCACAGTGTTTTCTGCCATTCTTGTTAAAATTTCATCCAACTGAATGAACATTTCCACAAGTGTAAGTAGCTATCCCTTTATGCATTAAGCAGCATCTACAGTGAGAAACAGATTCCTGTATGACCCTTCAATATATACACACAATGTCTCCACATAAACCTACAGTAAACACCACCTGATGAAGATTTTTCATGGATACAGTCCACTCTCCCTGAGGAAAAAGCCCCTTCCCTAAGGACACCCCAAGTGCCAGATCTACTTCCAGTTGGAAGGAGACTTACAGTTTGTAAGAGACTGACCCAGCTCATTGGATGTACTGTCTCCAACCACTACTACTACCAAATACTCTGTTATTTTCAAGTGCTTGGGTTGCTCACAGGCTCTAATCCTTAGTCTGCAAGGGCACCTTGGACATGGATTGAACTCATCATCCTGCAGGGAATATAAACCCGAGAAAGACAGAAAGACACTTTCTGTTTTCAAGCAGAAGTAGTAGCAGCAAGGTCTGGATAAAGGGGATCTCAGCTGCAGCATTCCCCAGGAGAACTCCATTGTACAAATCCTCATTCTGTTACAGAATCTCCTTTGAATTAATTCGAGACAAACATTAAGAGAATAGGAGAATGCCAGTACCAACTCAGGAGGAAAAGCCAAGTACATTTAGAAAGACCTGGCTAAATTAAAACATGCCCAACTGGTACTGCCCTTCATTACACCTCTAAATACTTGACTGGCACTGCATCTCTGAGTGGGTAATTTTCACTGTAAAAATAATGGAAAAGCTGAAAAAATATTTGATTAAGAATAAAAAGATGATTAGCATTACCTATTTCCAACATTATGGAAAACAGCTTTTCAGACTAACCTGATATCTGTGCTTTTATGACATTAAAAGTTTGGTTGATACACGTAAAGTCATTGTAATAGACTCTAATGTATTACGGTCTCTGCAACGTATTTGATTTGGTAGTGAATGACATTTTGATTAAGAATACACAGCAATAAAAATAAACTCAGAAGACATTAAATGGATCAAACACAAGATAAATGATAGCTTTCAAATACAACAGTAAACGTGGAACACTTATCATGAAGAAATGCTTCAAATGGGATCCTGCAGGGACCCATCCTTTAGCCCAGTGCTATTTAGCATTTTTAGAGTGACCTGGAAGAAAGCATAAAATCAATACACATGGAGTCTGGAGATGATACAAAGCCAAGTTTCAACAGTGATGAATAACAGAATGTGAGTCAGCAGTCAAAAGACTGCTTGACAGGCAGTACATAAAAAACTAAGTATCTTCCAATAAGGAGCAAATACAAGGTCGTAATTCTAAAAACACAAAAGCCAGTCCTTATTTACAGGACTCTGATGCAGGAGAATAATTTTGGGTAAAAAAAGCCAACTTTGTTATCACAGATGATCAGCACAGAATATAACAAAAAGATCAGACACAAAACAGGATACTTGGTTGTATAAACATAGTATCTACTCAGGATAGAAAAGTTCTAATATCCTTGTATTTGTCCATCATATGATGCTCTCAGTTTAGAAATTACCTTGAAAACTGGAAAGTTCACAAGTGCCACAAGAATCAGGAAGATTCTGGAAAACACATTCAAGTAAGGGATTACAGATTCTTTTAGTTTAATAGACATATTGTCTGTACTAATAAATGTTATATTGGTATTGATAAAAATGTGCATTAATATAAGGAAAAACTTAACAGACACCCCGTGCCCTAATTAAGGGATATCTGAGCACTTTTATTCAGGATGTATAATTTCAACTGAGTAGTTTGATTAAATTCTTAATTGATGTACCTTAAGAAGTACTTCAAATTACATTTCCTTATGGATTCCCTAAAAAGTCAAAATGTGGACTAATATTGTCACAGGTTTTAGATCACAGAATATTCTGAGCTGGAAGGGATCCACAATCATCATTGATTATGAAAATGATTATATAAAGATTATCTGAAGATCAGTACTGTCCAGGGATACATTATTTCAAATCCTGGAAATCGACACATGCAAAATCAAGCCAAGACTTTAAACAAGAAAAGCAAAACTGACAATGGTCACGATCTCCCAAGGATGGCTGGAGAGTCTTCATCACTTTTTCATCAGCACCTGATTCCTTCCCAAAGGATGTCCCATGAGATCAAACATGATTTCATTTAAGCCCTGTTTAGTGGAGAGCAGACCAGACTTCAGTGCTACTTTTTGGCCTGATTATTTAGTATTAACTCTAAAAATAAATCTTATGTTTTTCCAAAAGAAAACAGTTGAATGGGACTGTGCCTTCTGGTCTGCTGTCATGGCACTGGAAATTACCAAGCACTGGGGGCCTGAAATAGGGTGACCAATTTAATTTCATTCTGAATCTTACAGCAGTCCTCCAGGAATAAAATGTGTAATCCAATAAGCCACACAAATCTCAATAGGCTAATCACATTATTTTAAACCCTTTTTAATCAACTTAAATTATTTCTTCATTAATCACATTTACGCTGATTCAGATCAGCCCCTATACCTAAAATTAGCAATGAAGTTACAAAAATCAATAAAATTAGGTAATGAAACTGGTTTAATGGGATTTTTTTTTTAAATTCCAATTGTCAGTCACAATTGAATTATTAAATAGGTTGAGATAAAATACATACAGCCAAATATGAAGTGTATGGGCAAGACAGGGCAGTGTTTTATCTGACCTATAATGCAGTTGGGGATGAAATTTTGCTTCGTGCTATCTAAAGGCCCTCGTTCTCTTCGAGAGAGAACAGCAGCTCTCAGCATACCCAACAAATGCATCAGCTCCTGTGAGGAAACTGTTTATCAGCTGAGGAGAGTGCCCTTGAGGTGTAGGAGTTTGCACAGCTGGTGTGCAGGCTCTTGGTGGGGGCACAGGCATCGCCCCCACAGGACACATCCCTGCGGCAGCCCCGGCACTGCGCGGCTCACCCGCTGTGGGTGAGGTGTGATCCACCTCCCTGCACGCATGGCACGCCTGTCCTGCTTGTCATTTCTTAACCCTCGTGTTGGCAACCTTGTCAACAAGCTCCATCACAAAACAAGGATTAGGGAAAGCTTTCTGATTGCTCCTCTACAATATGGGCACCAAAATGTGGCTGTACTTAACCACAGACTCAAAAATTCCTCAAGTATTTTTTACTTTTATTTTTCTCCCATCTACAGTTTTTTAGATTTGCAACTGTGGGCACAGTGCATACCAGACATCCCCCTTCAGCATCCTTGGGCTGAAAAGCAAGGTTTACACATAAATCATGCCTGCTGGTATCAGAGCAGTTTCAAGCCACGAAATGCGCTGCTACACTGCTAAAGGAGTTGGCAGGGCTGAAAACAACATAAAAGTTGAAACAATGATTTCAGTGGTGCACTTAGCAACGGTATGACAAATTAAGCATCTCCCTTACAAGCAAAACACAGATTTCTCCATTAATAGAAAGGAAAGAAGTATTCAAGAAACAGCTGTGGTAGCCTCATTAAATCTTATTATGTGACTCTCGTTAGTAGGCACATTCCAAATTTTTACCAATGCAGACACAGAATGTTTTCATTACTCATCAAAATGAGCAGTAAATTAGGCAGGTTACAAGCACCTTGAGAAGCTGCAAACTGCACCATCATAAACATCCAATTTATTTAACAAATAATTGATTTGCTATGGAAATGCGCTACAATTTTTAATCACATTCCTTCAAAATTAGCTACCTTGAAGGGCAAAACTCTCCTATTTCCCAGAGCCCATATCTTAGGGAGAAAAAAACCCAGTCGCAAATTCGGTTTTGGTTTTTTTAACAAATAAAGGAATGCAATTATAATGTAGTTTTATCCTGGTCATACATATATGTATTTGCTAAGTAATCATAATTTTTTTATCTTAGAATTAAACTATGTGCATGCCTGAGTATTACAATCCCCTGGGTTTTACACATGCATTTTTACAGTTTAAGTATATCACCAACCTGGTGTAATTGCATCCATCCAGTTAATATTTAAACATTATGAATTAGTGGTTATTGGGATTTTAGAAAAAAAATTAACCACAGCATAACTACACTTCAGCTGCAACATAACTTAGCACTTATGTGGAGAAAGTAACACCTCAAATCTCCAATAGTTTTGTACATTTGCAACATTTAGAAAATGTTGAGCAAGAAGAAAAATGTTGGATTTGCAGCCAGAAGAGTGGGAACCTCCTGGCTTCTAGTTCAGCTCAGAAGCCTAGGAAGACCCTGAAGAAACACCATCTACTCTGGATTTGTCTCATGGTTTCCACAAGACTCAAAAATGTTTCTGATGCACAAATCTCAGTACCTTGGGAGAAAAGGCAGCTTCTGCCAGTCTTCATCTATCCCCTCACCTCTGGGGGATACATGGCAGAAAAGGGGGTGTCTAGCAGTGGGGGCAGGAGCAGCTGGGCCAGGGGTTTAGGAAAGCTTTTGGTTTTAAGAGGTCCAAGTTTGGTATTTGCCTTCGCGAAGACAGAAAGCCACAGGCCCCATTGCTAAACCACAAGTTTCCGTCTCGCACAGTTGTCATTAACACAGTTGTCATTAACACCAACACACTCTGCCCAGGGCAATTCGAGAGAGTACTAAAGGACCATTAAATACTGGCCACGTTTAGTTTTGCAAGTGTGAACAAGTGGTAGCAGAAGAGTGACATTAGTGAGCACTGGGAACCACTTCTGCATGGACAAAAATCAGCTCAGAACTCACTGTGCACTCAGTGGGCCCTTTAAAATAGATCATGCTTTGCAACAACTGTGTGATTCAGTTTTTAAGCTTCACTCTTACAAACACTTACACACATTTAGTCCCCATGGTCACACTGTTCATTTGTTAATAATCTCTTTAGATTAAAATAGGCGTGACTGTGCATTTGTTCATCCAACAGCTCCTCAAGTCCTTTTTCAACCCTAGTGTTCTGACTTTTCAAGACTTTTAAAGGTAATCCCTCCCACCAGGGAAAGAGTCTGAATTTAATGGTGTGGTTTTTACATAAGCAGATACAGTGAAAAGACAAAAGTTGACAAAAAGTCCACTTCTTCTTGAAATATTAACTCCCTCCTTTCTTCTTTCTTGTTACTTTTCAACAGTTCCTTTCATTGGATGTATGGGCAATGAATGCTCCTGAACATGTATACTTTTCCCCTTTATTCACCTTGGAGCAACATCTCTAAACAGCTGCAGGACTTGGTAACTCTTGGAAAGAAGAGGCCAGAGGTAAGCAAGAAAGCACCGTGGCAGAAGCCAGCAGCAGTGAGTGCCCCAGACACAGGGGAGCACGCCCATTCTCAGGCTGGAGTGCTCCAAATCCAGCACACCTGGGAGAGGCCAGTGTCTGAGCTCCATTTTTACAGATGACACTAGTTTTTCCTAGCTGGTTGCCTCATGAAAAATAATATTGCTGTAAATAGACCGCTTAAGGGGGTTTTTTTAAGTGTCTGTCTCTAAATGGAAGACTAAAAAGGACAAAAATTCAGAAATTATTGAAATAATTTGCTTTGCTTGTCAGCTTTCCATTTCAAAGCTCTTGATGAAATTTCTTAACCCTAAAGCAAAGCTTTATGCAATGAAGGGCCAACATATTTTCTATCTGTTTAATTATAATAATGAAGACTTTGGTAATGCATTTAGAAGAACTACAGTCTAATCAGGGCTGTAACCAGAGAACTGCTTTGTTATACCCAGGAGAATTTCTCTGTCTTAATTAAGTCTCCTCTCAGACACAGAACACAGAGGCTCTTTCATCTGAACTACCTTATGTAATTGCAGAACAGCTCTACTTGCTGCATACAACATGCATTGTTTGCAGCACAGTTTCTAACACTATCATCATGCTTTCTAAAGCAAAAATATAGAAAAGATAGAAAACAGTCTAGACAATGTCCTTGGATATGGTAAATGGTATGCACATGCTTCTGTCTTGTAGTTCAGCAGCAGAGGCTGCAGTAAAATATGAATGCCCTAATGCTCACATTGATCCCAATCACACTGAATTCCCTTAGTTCACACAAGGCAATTGTTCTTTACTTGGCTCAATTTAATGAACGCAGAATTTAGCCCACAGGAGCAATGTATGAGATTTGTGGAAATCCCATTCTTAACTGAATCATATTTTCTGGATATACTATTTTAAGGCATGTTTGGAGTCAGGAGAAAAGCACAAAACACTGTGACAGTACCAGATATTTTACACACAGATTTACAAAAAATGAAACCTTTTTAGAACTACCACAGACATTAACTCCATACCTTATTCATTTCAGTGGGTTTTGTCTCTGCTTTTTTCTCACTTTGAATCAATACTGAAGCTTATTAAAATATGTTCCTCCTTATGCTTATACATAAGCCAAATCATTTTCTTTTTTTTCCAATAGGGTGGTTTCATCTGGGATCATTAGTAACTAAGAGAAAAATAATCAACTCTTTGTAAGCAGTAAAGTGGCAAACATGGGATTTTTTTACTATGTACTTTGGGAAATAATACATTTCTAACTCATTTTCCAAAGACAATTAAAAATGACACATTACCTGTCACTGAGTTCCTCAGCTACTAGGTAAATTGAGGCACATCAAATACTCTGTAATTGCTAAATTACTCTGTTGATCAAAGCACACTCCTGTAGCTCAGCAAACTGAAATCGCATTACTGCCTTCATGAAAAATGAATGCTCCACCCTGCAACCATTTGCTGGTATTTTAAAACTCAAACACTGATTTCAGAGCTCCAAGTGAAATGTGGTAATTCAACAAGCACTGCACTGTGCACCACCACACCAAGACAGAGATTTTTGGTTGTGAAGCTGGCATAACCCAACCTCAATCTGTGGTTCCTTCCTAAACTCTCACGGAAAACTGTTTTCTCCTATCAACAAGAACGTGACCCAGAATAAACTCACAGTGGGAAAGTGTACGAAACTCTGGAAACTACGCTATCCAGAAATCACCCAAAATACTAAACTACACAGGACAAATTCTGAAGGGGTCTGAATATATCCTTTGATTTCAGAGTCAACGTGGCTATCAGAAGTGGGAGAAGTGATGTAACTAAACCCGTGAAGAACCAAAGGGTAGAACAATTTTAGAGTATTAACTGAGCTGGGCTGTTATCTTCCACACTTTAAGGTTTACTTTTGGTGACACACTCATTCTGGATACCTTTATGCTAAGCTTGGAGCTTCCTCTTTCTCTGCTGCCTGAAAACACAGGGCTTGAAATGGAATTCTGAAATCCAACAGGCAACTACACAAGATTGCGTATGAAGCGGGTTTTCCTTGCACCCTGCTTCTCAAAAACTCAAGTACCGATGTCCCATATATTGTGCGCAGAGTCAGAGGCACTTACGTGTCAGCCACTGAGGCTACAGATCTGACTCCAGAGTAAGATGCACATAAGCACAAGTTCCATTACTTTGTTTCACATGAAGCACAGATCTGATGATACATCCCCTGCTCTTGCTGAGTCAACGATGCGTTTAAACACACATCTACTGTATTCAGTGAAACTTAAGAGATATTTTAGTGCTTTGCTGCTCACTGAGGCACCCACAATCATGCAGGAAACAGAAGGCAGACATGCTGTGAATGCTGCTGACATATTGTAATACCAAACCACAAAACCATTCCTCTGTTTTCAGAGACTGCTCAAGCTCTGCATCAAACCTACATGTTTTGTGAATCATATCTTCATGGTAGGAATGTAGGAGCATGCAGCAGAAATAAGTCAAACAGTTGTCTTAGTGAAATAAAATGTTTCTTTGCAAGTGCAGAAAAGACACCACACATCATTCCCAAGGGGTTTTGCAACATGATTGCTTGGAATATCTTCCAGAAAAAAGACAGACTACATACCTGAAAAACAACCCTTTTCATTTCTGACCATAAACATAATCTGAGGGCAGGCAGGAGACATGGACTTGAAGCATCTTAACCATTATTTTAAACCTTTTCACCATGAGTTCCCCAATAATTAAGGTATAATAAATGGCTCCATTTGGATAATACCATATGCTGATTTCTCAAAAGTTTCATTGTAATTGTTTTTCCTTCGTGTATTTGAGAGCTTTTATTCATAATACTAGAAATATACACAAAAGTGCCTCACTACCTCTGCCATTTTCTTTTTATAGACTTTTTTACAGTGATGACATGAAAAAATGTTTGTTTCAGCAGCCCTTGCACAGACTTGCTCCCACACAAACCCAAAACCAGGCTCCGAAGCAGTCCATATGCACAGCCTCACCAAGAAAATTACATGCTACCCATAGCTTAATCTGGATTTTCAGAGAGAGAACATGTCTCTTAAGTTGATTAGATGCAGGTGTTTATTCTACAGGGAAAAATGCGACTTAAGGCCTGGAAAATCATCTTGTGTTTTCTATTTAAGCCTTTGCAAAGAGACAAGGTTTGGCAAATAGATGCATTTTAAATACACATCCTGGACATGTTTATACTCCATTTGTGATTAACACAAGGAATTGAGAGTAAAGCTAAGTCCTGTGGCTTGAGACAGAACACATGGGCATGAGCAGACAGGCACACAAGCACCAGCGTGAAGCTGTGTAAGAACACATCACACACTGACACACAGCTAAGACACAGCTATGAAGGGATTCCAACACCTTTCCAAATGCAACCTGCATAATAATAATAAATAAAAAACTTGGTGCGTTCTAAGGCATTGCAAGAGCAAACATTTTGTCCACACAAATCTCTCCTTGAAGCCTAGAGGGCAATCATGTCTTGCAGGGATGATTACACAGCATCCAGAAGGAGACAGAGAAGCAGAACAAGAAAATAACTCCATCAGAGAGAAACTGGGAAAACCAGCACAAAGCTTCTCTCCATATAATTATCTTGGTAGAATAATGGCAGAATTATACAAAAAGAGCAACTAGAGCCCCTTCCAGCAAACATTGCTGCTGCCTGGATTAATCAGACAGAGCTGTTCCTGAAACTGATGCATAAATTGACATTAGTTCAGTCTGCATGTATAATACCAATTCAATCCCATTTTTCATAGCAAATTATGTTGGATTTTAATTAAAATCTTTTAACTGAAAATTAAAATGTCAGTGGTGATGCACAGATGCTGCTGAATAGATTTATCTTCTCCCCAATGCAAACAAAACAAAAATTAAGAAGAAATATCTAAGAGCAAGAGTTTCAAGCAATAGTCTGCCTCAGCCAGCAGCAGGGACTGGCACCACTGAATTAAGTTTCAGGGGTCTATTTTCTTTCTAAACTCACCTTTCACGTCCAGTAACATGCCAGCAGGATCAGGGACTGCCCAGCTGAACTCTATTAGTCAAATAGCAGGAAAACAAAAGCAAATAGCTCCTAAATGCTATATAGCAGTAATAATACATGACTCAGGAAACTCCAAACAGCTTTTTCACTTACCAGACAAAAAATGGCCCCTTAGCAAAACAGAAGCCTTGAACTCCACTAGAACCCCACACAAACACACACCGTGTGTGCTCATCTGCCTCAGCTTCCCCCAGCGTTTGGGTGGGACTCAAATGCAGTGGCTGAACGCCACCTTCCACCTCTCCAAAAACATTCACCAGGGGAGAAGTGCTAACAGGGGAGCCATGCAGTTCAACACCCATTTTCCAGAGTCACTGCTCTAGTGAAGCCTAACCCCTCTTCTTCCCACTGCTAATTGCTTCAAATGAGCTAACATGGTTTGGCACAGCATTCTCCTACCAACAGCTCCCAGGGGGTGCTCCCCAAGGTCCATTTTGTACCTACTTCTAACTTCAAACTCACAACGATTTTAATCGGACTGTTCAATCTACATCCAAGATCCATAGGATCACTGTCATGAAATGAGACCTGCAGCTCTTCTCTCCAAAGTTACGGTTTCTGATGTTTCCAGAGGTTAAGCTGTTTGGTTCAAAGAAGTCAAAATAATAAACTTTGTCCTCCTCACACTAGTCACCAGCTTCAGCCTGAATTTCTAGGTGCACAGATGTTTTGGGCCCAGCACCATATACAACCAGGCTCTACTGATGCTGCTGGTCATTTGCTGAAACACTTTCTCTGATTCCACAAATAAAGCCCATTCCATGACTTAATTTCATTTTCTAGCTATGAAATAAATAAGAGAGATAATAAAATATTGCATATTGCAATGTACTCTTACAGTGAGTGGGGAGCCCTTAAGGAGAGTGGGAACATAAAGGCATGAGTCATAGAGCTCAAGTCAAAGAAAAAAAAGGAAAAAGACCGGTGAGATTAGCAATACAGAAAGAGGGTGAAAAAATTACAAACAAACAGCAGAAGTAATAAACAGGGGCCCACATAGAAGTGGCTGTCAGGCATCAGCAGCACACTTCAGAAGGGGACAAGCTAGAGCTTTTGACACCTTGCTCAGCTCAGCTTTCCTCATTAAAAATAGCATCTGAAAAAGAAAACCTTGGTTCTCCTGGGAACACATTTCCTTCTCAACAAATGTTACTGAGAGTTGCACTATTGACGTCAATAAAAGGAGGGTAGGTTTAACCACTAGAGCTAGTTTTTGCTGATGATCTGCTGCTCAAGGTGCTAATGGTTTGAGCCTGGTTTGAAACTAACTTTGTGGTAATCTGACTGTATTCATCCTTAGGTTCCTTACTGCTGAGGTATCTAACATTGCTCTACCTGTCAGGTCCTGGGAACTGAAAATTATTTCTCTGCAGTATTAAAACAGTGAAAAAAAAAAAGGATATTACTAATGGGCAGTGCCAGAACTGGTGTTTGAAGAAAATACGGCAGTTCCACAGAGCTGAATTACATTACATATTTGCACAGGGCGATTTGTACAGGAAATACTCTTCTCCTTAACTGAGTCTTGCTGTTAGAACAGATCACTCTGGAAAAAAATAAAGAATAGAGGTCAGAATGGCAGAAAAGCCAGCCTGATCTTTTCAGCTGCCTGCAGAGCACCAGCACACCCCCCCCGCAGCCCTGCACAGCAAGGACTGGGGACGCAGAAAGCAATCAGCAGTCCTCATCCTTAAGACTAAAGGTCAAGGTGAACCAACGCTCCCATGGCAGCAGAGGCACGTGCTTCCAGTGAACACCCAAAGGCAGAGACACACCAGGGCAGCCAGAGACATCCAACAGGCCACCGCTTCACCAGCAGTGGCTCGGCCCTAACTTGTCAACAAACACGAGCACTTTGTGCATGACTGTTTCCAAGGGCTGGTTTTCCTTCTGTTTGTCCTCCGCAGACCCCAGGCAGGTTGGGCAGCTGGGTAAGCCCAGCAGCCAGCACAGAGGCAGCAAATGCCTGAGACATGCAAGATACCCCACATTCAGGCGTGCACATGGTGACTCACAGCATCCATTTCAGTTGCCAAAACTGTTTAATAAACTACTAGTAGACTTGAGGCTTGAAATTTCTCAGGGATGTTTAGATTGAGAGTTTATACAGTGACAAACTGCTGGCTTTGAAAAAGACTGTTAAAACCTATCTTTGGTCGTTTACACATCCTCTCCTAGTGTGAGACCTGCCATCTGCCTACTGTGATTTGCCAGATACGCTGCCGTATCCTCAGCCACCGTGCTGCTAAAACACGCAGGCAAAAACCTCTCTTGGTGTTCTTACCCACACACTGCTTTTAGACTGTTGCCTGAGAAGGAGCAAGTGGCTTAGGGTCATAGGCAGAGAGCAGAAGGACTTGGTCATTTATACCCTGAGCACTGCCCTGCAGGGAGGCTTTTCCTCTCCAGGAGCAGTGAGAAGCAGTACCAACCCCAAAGTCCATGCAGGGAATCCAGTGAGCTGACAGCCCTCTGCTGCCAGTGCATTGCACTGCCTGACAGCCCCTCCATCACAACTGCACCCACCCCTACAACTCCACCACCCTGCTTTTTGCACACTAAGCAATGCCAGGAGCTAATACAGTTGTCAGCCCTCCCACAGACCCCTCATTCGACCTTACACAGTCAAATCCTCCCCCCTTGCATCAGTTCCTCACCCACAAGATCAAAATCACTCACATGATTTCCATTCCTGCTCCAACCAACAGAAGCTGACCTGGGGAATCAGCACATGGAGCAGCAGCAGCTGTGTGTTCAAGCAGGGAACTCATCCACCTGGCATACAGTAAATTCGCGTCCCCTGTTCCTTCCTCACCTGCCTGAACCCAATTGCATACAGTACACTGTTTAAGAGAGAGGTAATTTGAATTAAATAGTAGTCCTAGCACGTTCCATGAGCATTCCTAAAAACCAAGCATTTGGATGAATTTTCTTCAAAAGCCTCTAAACAAACACCCAGCTCTGCTGTAACACTGCTGCTTTCCCCTTACCTCACTAACTGTGGGAAGCTATTTATCTCATTCCCCTTGCAACATAAAAGCCATTTCTCCAGCCAAGCCTCTACATTATGGATGGTTATTTTTTCCTTTATCATGAGCCTGCTGATAGTCTCTTTCACAGGGAGGCAAAGCACCCGGCTGAATGATGAAGGTGGCGGCAGAGAAGCAATCACGCTCGCGCAAGGGATCTCTCCCAGGGTTTTATGCTGTTTGTGAAGGCCTGACTCCAGTGCCATGCTAGCTGTACATCACTGTGATTACACTGACTAGGTTATTCTGATTTACAGCAGAGACAGACAGAGAGGCAGGAAATTGGCCCAGCAATGATGTACTAATGTCTACTCTTCTCCAGAAGCTCAGTGCCTCAAAATACAAAAATGTTTAAACCATGTTTTTGATAAGCATGACAAATCATGTAAAGTCATTACAATTTTATTAAAGGAAACATTTTCAAATGCATTGATTAAATTAGGAATAATGACTTGGACCTGAAGTTATAAACCTCTAATCTCATCAGCACTAATGACCTCCTGAAATAAAAGGGAGGAAGTCAGCATCCTCATGGCTGAGACAAAGAACACACAGCACACAGCAACAGCTCTTTATCAGCCATGCTACAATGGATAAAACTGAGAAGACAAAGACTGCGGGGAGCCAAATCACAACCTACATGTTAAAAATATAAACCACGTTTAAAACTACTTAATTCTTGAGCTCTGACCAACATTGAGACATTTACTATAGTCAAAAGGCAGCCTATATAAAAGCAATATTACTCTGTACATATTCACTATGAAGCGTATGGAAAATATGGAATGTGTTTGACCTATAATTGTCTTTCCAATGCAAATGGCTTCTGACATGCATATTCCAAAGTGTAAGTTGCATGCAAATATCCCACGCACCAAACTGCTGACTCTGAAGAATGTGCAGCAAGGAGCTAGTCACAATATGGCATTCACCTTCCCACTCTTCTCTTACTGAAAGTCCCCCTCCTCGTTGATACTGACACTCATCTCCCTCCACAGTCTACTGAGACAAGGAAGAAACGGGAAGGGGTAGACTTCCACTGCATGGAGAGACTAAAGATCAGTCCAATAGCCCTTACCTTCCTGGTGTGACTGACCAAAAGTATTGCCACTGAACAGGCCTAACTTGTAACCTGTATTTCGAGGTGCCATTGTGAAGATTAGGGAGATCTAGCTTGATGAAGAGCAAGGAAAAAAACAAATATGACAGAGCTTTTTCTTAAATCTTCCCCTGGGTCCTGGAGGTGGTCAGGACTTGTTCTCATGCCGTATATGATTTTGACAATCTCAGGGTCACGTGAAACCTTAATTCTAAATGCCTGCACACACTCAGCAGAGCAGGTGGAAAGCCAAGCATGGTCCTCACGTCCTTTTTCTAGGGGTGCTGCAAAACCTGAGAAGTCTTTTCCCTGAGGAGTCTCTTCACACTGAAGGTACTTCCTCCTGGTGGAAACAGCCAGCTAAAACTAAACTGTTCATTCACTAGTGTGTGCCTAATTGGGGCCTTCCATGCTGAATCCTCCTTTTATCCTCCCCAACAGCAAACATTATAAAGGATGTTTATCCATTTTTTTCCCCTCACATGTTTAGCCTTTTCTCTCTCACTCTATGAAAACTGGAAGCAAGAGGAAAAAGTGGAATGAATGCATGTTATGTCTGTCAAAATATAATGTATGGGGAGAAAGCAAACTGGTCTACCCTAAACTCAACAATTATTACCTCACGTCTTCTGAAACACCAGCAAGTATAAGAAATTGGTGATGGAAGGAGGATTGTTTTAATGAAGTTTGCACCTCAAAATTCAACCAGAATAAGAAGAATAAAATAGCAAATCATGCAACACTGTGAAAACCAGCAGAATTATCTGAGTGCTTTTCCTCATCTTCCCTAATTTATGCAGACTTTAGATTTATATGCTTGTCTTTCTTGTAAGGACTACACAAGATAATGCAAAATTACTCCATTCGTTCATTAAACTTCATCAGCATTGTTTCATCTGTCAGATAAATGGAAAATACTGATAATACATAGCTGTGTATTAACACTATTTTTGCCTGTCTCACCATGAGCTCAAATCCAAGAAACGAGTCTCACCTCAAACAGGAAACAATTTAGTTTAACTTCCCTTCAAGACCCAAAAAATTCATCTTGCCTCTTCTCCCCTCCACTTCCCCCATCAAAGTAGCCTACATAGTGAAAAACTGAGTTTCAGAGCTTTGGGTCTGAACCTCTGGGACCTTGCTAGCCACAGACACATTCCTGCTTGGTAGAAGGTGGAAAGATGCTCTTTTGTGCACCTTTGGAATTCCCAGGAACACAACACAGTAATAATCTCACCTGTGGATCCACGAACAGGAGTGAATGATTCACCTTGCACACTGTATGCAAATTTGGTCTACAAGTGCACACAACTAATTACTAGAAGTGGATCTCTACGATAAGATTCTTTTCTTTAAACTGAAATTCCAGATTCAAGGTATGAGTTTGCTTGCCATTTTTTATTTACCTTTCCTTTATTACAGGAATAAACTTTCTATTATTAGTCTGTTTCTGTCATTAAATATGTAGTGTGTGCAAACACTGATGAGTGTTTCCTTACCAAATTGTTCTGTTCTAACAACTGAGAACAACATCTTTTACTGCATTACACATAGGAAATATTTAGAACAAACAAAAAGAGAACATTGGCTACCCATGTGCATGAAATATCTGATAGTAAAGTGAAAACAATATATGTGGTAGTGCAGCTGCACAACATTAGGGTAATTGAGTCTGTTCCCCATCTCTCCAACCACCAAGTTTCAGCCTTTTTTCAGTACTCTTGAGTTATCTTTTTTCATTGTAAATAGACTTCATTTCCTAACTCTTCCCATCTTTATTTCTTCCCTTGAACTCACCTCTGAGAGACTTAATGAGGACAGAAAATTGATCAGCAAGTGCATTTTATTCTTATTTGAAAGCACATAATGTTTCTCACAAGTCCTCTTTGTAGGAAGATGTGTCTGGAAGTATTTCTCTTCTATAAATACATTAAGAAAGATGAAAGAGACACAGCAAAACCCAACGACTTGGTTAGTACGGATGTGCTCTTGAGATACCAAGACTACAATATCCCTTCCAGCTATGCACTGCCAGCCCAGATGGTTTTAGGACTCTCTGAGAGATTTTGCTTACTCAAGTCATGAACCTCCAGTGCCCCACATAATTCACCTATGCTGAAACTTGGCTCCCTTTGAGCAGTGTGAAGCACAATCCCATTCTGTCTTTTCTTATTAAATTAAAAAAATACTTTTATTAAAAACAAAGTCACAAACAATGGTTGGTATTCAAACACAAATTTTCATCTGTTTAGGGACCATTTTTAACATGAGTTTTGTCTCCCAGAGCTATCTAATTCAAAATTAATTTATAGCCCTGTCATCAGAAAATAACAACAACCACAGCCTGACAAGACCTCAGCATGGGTGATATAAACAACCTTCAGCAGAACACACTGGGGTGCAAGTTAGCTAACATGCAACTACAAGAGTAGTAGGAAATAAAACCAGCTAGTCACCCTTAAAAATACCAACACAGTATGCTCAACATTTTCTTTTTTACTGTTGAATGCTATAATTAGTGGTTAGTAAGCAGCTGTGTGATGGCAGCAACCAGATGTTGCAACAGGATGTTGCATAGCACTGGAAGGTGTGTGAAAAAAAGGGGCAACAGTTGGCCTAAAGGGCTGACTGTTAATACTGCTTGCATTATTCTAATTTCTAAAAAAAAAAAAATCTTAGAAGGACATTTAATTTAAAAGACACTCAGAAAATACACTGGCTCATCAGTCAGGCTATTAAAACAAACTAAGTGTGTTAATAATAATTAAAAATAAATACTGCGTTGACAATAAAGAGAAATTACGCAGAGCAGTAACAATAAATTATATAGTTTGAGATAAAGCCTAAGAAGAGCAGTGATTTTCTTCTCTATATTACTACATATGTTCTATGGGGTGGTGGGTTTAAGACATTTCCCATGTTATACAAGAGTAATTTTAAAATAAGAGTGGAAAAGAGTTTGTGAAAAATGAAAGTATATTTAATTTCAAAATGGACTCAAGACTTGCATTAAATGAACTGACCCTATCAGGCTCCATTCATCTGTATATTTCATCTTCAACAAAAATGGAAAGTGGGTTGGGACCTGTTTCAAGTGCTGTTAAGCTTCCCACTGATGTAAGCAGCTTACTTTAAACGAAAAGTTCAAGGTTTCTGTGGAAAGAGTAACAAACCCACCAGGATTTCAAGGGTGCCTTTTCCCATGAATCCCTCTCCGTTCTCAGTGCAGTGGCTGTGGGAACACAGTAGCCTGTCTCACTCATGCCTCCTGTGTTTAACGTGACCATATGCAGCTCTCTCCCCATTCTCCCCCAATTCATGCTAAATTTAACACTTGCACTACATTGTTCAAGATCTCCTTTGAAACTGCAAATTTTTATATTCATTTGCAAGATATGAAAAATAGGGGTTTAAAGCCATTAATCTGACTATGATCGTTAGCCTGCTGTTGATTTTCCATTTAAATCTTTTTGTGCATCTGTTACATTATGGACTAAAATTCAGTCTCTCGAGCAAGCTGAATGGGCTCACAGTCAGCCTCTGAGGCAGACACAAAGTTTTCCCCCAGCCAGGGGGAAGGGAGGGAGGTCAAAGAGCACAGCTTAGGCACACACTATAAATACGTGGTCATGGTCACAGTCAACAAGGTGAATATTTTAAGGAAGGAGACCCAAGCCTCTTCCCCTGCCCAGAGGGGACAAGGGAAGGAGAAGGGAGCCTATGGATCCAGTGAGGCTAAGGAAGGGAAGGTCCTTGCTAGCTCGTCATGCTGCAGCAGGAACATCCCAGCCAAGCCGATGGCAAGTCTCTGCCTAAGGGCTGCAGTTCACAGGGATGAGGGAGCAATTGCAGGAGGACATAGGAAGGTGAAAGGTAAACAAAGATGCACCATTTCCTTTCACACAGATTAAACGCAGCCCACGTGCACAGCAGAGTTTCACCGGGCACGCTGCCAGTGTGCAGGGAGGGGAAGGCAGCCCTGGGCTCACACAAGGGCCTGTGGGACTGAACCTTCGGGAAACACGGGCACGGCTCCCGCCCATCTGCCGTGGAGCGCACAGGCCTTTCCAAGACCAGAAGGGGAAGCAGGAGCCCAGCCCTGCCACAGTGCAGCACTCGGGTAACAGCTGCTGCTGGGCTTCCCGGGGGCTGCATCCAGCTGCACACACCGAGACACCCTGCTCTGGGTTCTGCTCACACGGAGATTTGCCAAGGGGAAGGCAGCTGGCAAAAGCCAGTAAATCCTTCAAGCTCAAACTAGCAGAGATCCTGCTGTGCCCCTGCCAGCTCTGATGGTGGGTCAAATAAAGGGCTCTGCACTCCAGGTAGCTCATAAAAAAAGATTAAAGCATCACAGTCAATGAGACAGTTTCCTTCTATTTGCCCAGTCAGGCAGAACAATTTCCCCTGCAGATTAATTTCTGCCTTCCTCCACTCAGTGGAGGCACCAGGGTGCACAGGTGGGAGGCAGGGGAAAGGCACACCAGAATAGAGAGGGGCACAGCTGGGAAGGAGGCCCTGTGTTCCTCCTTTCTACTTACTCTCCCAGCAGTGGACCATTCCTATGGGATGAGCGTGCTTCCTGCTGTGGCAGCGACACAGACTCATAAGCTGCAATGCAAATATAAGTAAGCCATTACGAAAATAATTTTAAAAGCATTTAGTTGTCTCACAACTGAATAATTATTTCCATGGCATTAAAAAGTCCATCCAGACTGACTGGTCTGGGATGGTCCATCAGACTGGGATGTACTCACCGCTCCTTGCAAATGTGGCTTTAACTGATGAGGGATCACAGGACAAGCATTAGCGATATGCCTTGTTAAACACTGCCAGTAATGCAACGAGGGAACCAGAATACACAGCTAAGGTATGCAAACAACAGATGGATATTCCACCAAAGCAATACTGCTTTCCTCCAAGCACAGCCATGACCTACCCCCAAGCTCTGGGGATGGTCACACATCATGTCAGCATTCCCACCTTCCCCAAAAAGGGCAAATCTAGCTCCCCAAGGCTCAATATCCCTTAAACCTCTCCATCAGAAGAGATAAAAGAGAAAAAAGCAATAATAAATGTACATGAAGTCCATATGAGCTGTTTTCCATAAAATTTGCAGAGCACCACCCAACAGAAGTCTGTATCAACAAAAAGCTGTTGGCCATCTGGTGAAGGGAATTCACTGACCAAGTCTCAGGCATGGACCTGCACAAACATTTTTAAAAGATGAAGGTCCATAAAGGAATATATACACATACTTTCACCTCCATGTGCCTAACACCTATGTAGTGCTTCATTCCAGGTGACTAATTACAGCAGGACAAACACCAACATTCTGAGTTACCGACTGCTTAATAAAGTTTTGTGGGTGTTAGTTGACATTTCTCAGAAAATGCAGCGTACTCCTGAAAAGTAGTGTTACAGAATTCTCTTCCAAAGCATTCAGTTTGTTCTTCCAAGTTGACTGACAGGTTAATATCTCTAATGCACTGAAAATATCTGCTGCACAGTCCCCAGGAACCCCTGCTCCCATTAGCACAGGCTGAGGTTTCTGTTACCACACCAAGAGTCTCAAGAGAAGAGCAAGATAAAAAATCTACATTCTCCTATCTACAGCATCTCTACTGTAACTGCTTCTTACCACACCTGCCACAACGCCTCAACATTCTTACAGCTGGGGTTGCATTTACTCTAAGTTCTTTACAAATCTGAACTTTGCTCCCTGAACAGAAACTTAATCTCTCAATCTGATTCAGGCTTCTACTAATTGACAGTTAAGTATAACATCTGAGGTTTAAGGTGAGATTATTAAAAGCTGTTTCAAAATTGTGTATAACAGAAATTATCAGCTTTTAACAGGAGCCTATGTGAACAAATAAAAACACAAAAGAGCCTTTCTCATCTGTCAAGTGACTATTCACGTCTTGGTCTGTTAAGCATATTGCTGCTTTTTTGAAATTTAAGATCAACACAATTTGCAGACAAACATACTTTTATAAAAAATAATTCTTGTTGAGCTGCACAGGTGTGCCAATATATTTGGCTCCACCCCACAAAAATAATGGTCTGCTTTACACTGAGCTCTGCCTAACACCATGGTCTTCTGGCATGCACTTAATTCAGCTGCACCTTTTGGAAAGAGGCTCGGCGTTTTTAATATACTTTATATGCTTCAGGGTCATTGAAACCAGCCGTAGCACCTCCCAAATGGTGCATCGTTCAGGACTCCATTCCTGTGAGAGTCAAAAGCTTTGCCTTAAGCTCCCTCTGCCCCGTGCTGGTCTGGAGATACTGCCGTGCTCTCACAGCCTCACAACATCCTGGGTACAAGAAGGTCACTTTAATTAGTGGATGACACTGAGATGATTTCAGAAATGGAGAAGTCTTGCTCTCTCATTTTCTATTTCACAGCCTGTCCCCAAGTCTCTAATTATATATAGTCACACCTCCACACAGAATTTAATGGGAGTAAAAAGAGATTGTTCATCTGAAGGCAACACATTTTTCTCCGAAATGTGGAAAGTTAAGTAAAATGTCACAAGGTAAGAAATTCCAGGTGACTTTAGATTATTTAACTGTCCAGCAAAAGGTCTTTGTACATACCTTGAAATGAAAGGTTTCTTTCTATTAAAAAAGTACATATACTTTTAAGAGTTTGGAATTAAAAATGCATCAAGAAAATGTTCTGTCTCTAAGCTGGTGCAAATCTGCATGGTTCTGCTGATTTCAACAGACTGGAGTACAACAAAAATATTTTTAAGTGGAAAAAAATCAGTTAAAAATATATATTCATGTCCTTTATTTCAAAGTTGAGGGAGAATTACTATTCTCACACCTATCTCTCAGGAGTTTTGCTAAAAAAGCAAACAAACAACAAAAAACCAAACCAAGGCATGAGGGCAGCACCAGCTTCAGAAAGCCAAAGACAGTCAAATTTCATCAGAATTGTCTGGTTTGCCTCTATCAAAATAAAATCCATCACTCATTCTTCTAACAAATAATTCTGATCAGGTTACTTACTGATGTTTCTACAAGTCAGTACAAATTTTTTCATCTAGAAACATTTAAGGGATGGGACACTCAATAGGTGTATCTATGAACTTCCATTTCCTGGCAATCTGCTAAAGAGATCATTTCAACCAGTTACAGAAACCAAAAGTTCACTTTCTGAACTCCTTTCAAATTGGACAGTTTTAAGCACCTCTGCCATTGCGGAGGGAAAACAAGACTCAGCAAGACAATATCAAGCAAAACAGGAAGTTTTCTTTACCACAAACGAGTTTCTGACACAGGCTGTTGAAGAAAAGGGTATGAAGTAGGAAGACCTCACTGACAAATTTGATTAGTAGGCCTTCACTGAAAGAGAAAAGAAAACCAAGGCTCCGACATCAAACACGAGCGCGCTGCCTCAAGCTCCACCCGGGACTGGGGAAAGGAAGGCTGAGGGCACTCAGTGAACCAGGGCTCATGGCAGGAGCACTGCCCCGTGCATTTCTCCTACTGCCAGGGCAGCACTCACTGCCAGACAGGAGCCACCAGCACCCCACCACGACTCTGCAGCTTCCCACAGGCAATTCCCCACCCTGCCCAAGGGTCTACTTAGGACCATAAGCTGCTTCTTCCTCATGCAGATGCTCCAGACTGTGTCCAGCCCACTGCATTTCCTTGGAAAAGGCCACCACAGCCTTGTGAGAAGAAGGGTGGTCTCAGCTCACAGCTGAGAGCTGCAGGTCCCGGACACCTGCACAGGGTGGATGCAAAACTAACACTTGCCCCCAACCATTTCAACACTGGGACATTCAGGTGTGATGAATCAACTTTGCAAGTACTGGTTTGCTGATTCTTTGGTTGGGTTCTTTGTTGCAATAGCAGGTTCTGTAGGTCCAGCTTCCCTCAAAAACTCTTCTAAAAAGAACATGTCTACCACTGAAAGCTGAAAAACAACTGCAGTTACTGTGACTGTTAGGCTATTCAAGTGAATGCATGTTCTAGATGGGACATCCTGAACTCTGCAAGCCAGGAATACATTTCCAGTGCTTTTAGTTTATTTAAAGAAGGTCAACTGCAGTTCTGTAAACAAAGTATACCTCCAGCATCAAAGGTCTGAAGTCGCAAACTGAGCTGGAATATCCATCTCCTTATTGCAAATCCCTTAGTAATCTCAAGAACAGGAAATGAAATAAAACTGCACAAATAAATTGTGTTTCATTCGCTGATCGAAATACCGGATGTTTCTTCCCAGAACCTCTGACCCTTCCTTCATATCACATGGAAAATAAAGATATGAGAGATTTCTGCTTAGGATCACATTTTCCTCTCCTATGTGTATCTTCAGCCTTCAGGACAAAGAAACCTTAGGAGCCAGAAGGAGATGAATCCACAGCTCCTTCCAGAGCTCAGCTCGCTCACATTGCTCCTCCAGCTGCATTTAGTGATCCCTTCTCCCACTCTCTCATCTGGGAAGCACCATGTCTTGACCCCAGAGCTTCCATTCAGCAGGGTGCTGCTGGTCCCCTTCCTCTCGTGATGCTGGCTCAGCAGGATGAAGGCAAAGGTCACCCGGACACCTGAATCTTCCACCATGTTCATGTCCTGCCACTGCACAGCCATATGGCAGACTGTTAACAGAGACCACATCAATTAGAACCTTCTCCGTCCAAGTGGTGTAAACAATTAGAATTATTTTACCTAATTCTTATCATCTACACTGCAAGATGTCACTATGCTACTATCAATCCATAGGATCATTTTCCAAATATTCAGTGATTAAAGTGAACTTGCCCCACTAGCCTCCTTCTTTACTGAGGGAGAACACTTCAGTTGAACTTAGTTTGGGCTTTGTCCTCCCTACTCCTCTGGCACGTTCTCTCTCTCTTCTAGCTTTTACAGCAAACAACAACCACCTAGTGCTTTCTCTTTGTCAGAACAGTCTCTGCATGCTATTAATGCTGCAGGTTCCTTCTCCAAGTGCCTTCCGGGACATGCTTGTAGAAGTGAGAGACAAAAGCTTTTCTTTGTGCTAACAGGGTTGGCATCTAGTCTTCATGCCACCACTTGCTCACAGCTACACTTCACAGATTCAGCTCTCTTGCTCTCTTATTCCTTCTCACCATTGCTGACTCTGAAACACATTCCCCTACTTAAATTCTGCTTCAGCTCAAGTTGTGAAGCATTAAAATGTTTTTAATTTCCCAGGAAATGAAGATTCAGACAGACTGTTCTCACTTTTCCAAATCACAAGCACACACAGAGCCTTCCCCTGCTCAGTACATCATTAGTATTTCTTTCCAAGAATTTCACTGCTTGCCAAATATACTATTTTGAGGAAAATGTGCTTGATGTAAAATCTTGCACGGAGGTGTTCATTAGCCAAATGCCACTCATTTTGCATAGTCTTTTTTTTCCTAGTTTGGATCCTTAAGAACATCCTGGGAGGCTAACGGATGGAAAGATTTGTGTAAAATGAGCCACGCATTTGCTATGAAATATAGACAAATGGGCATAAGCACCAGCTGCCAGGGATGGATGCAGGCAAACATGGACATGGCAGCACATGGAATGAACAGGAGGGAAGTGCAACTCTGAGCAAAAAGTGTTTTCAGGAACACCAACCAGGGTCCTGCCAGTCACACCCTCCAATACAGATGGGACCACCTGGACAGCTACAACTCGTATCTTCAGCAGATGAGGAGAAAACAGTCTATTATTGGGCTGCTTCTGAAACAAATTAACCCACAGGCACCGGAAAAGAAGACAACTTGAATAAGCTTTTTCTGTCATGCTCATTCATAAGACCTTCTGACAGGAAATTAAACTCTCAACCCCATCCATTTAAAAATAGGAAGGAATAAACCCCATGTTTCAGTCAACAAGAAAAGCTACAGTGTTGACCACAAAGACTCGCCTGACTCTGCTTCTGCAGAACTTTTATGTAGCTAAGTTGGTAGCTCATTATGCAGAATATTGCAGCTTTGGGGGTAAAAAAACAACCCCAAACAAAATAAACATCAAGATTAGTTCAGTTTTGCTTTGGTTTTACACAAATGCAGGGGGAAAAAGCATAGACATTTTCACATTTGGAAGGCCAAAGCCACAAGTCCATGTTATATCCCCATATTAAAACCACAGACTACAGCTTGTGTTGCAAATACTTGAAGCCTTAAAAAATCAGGTCACTTATTCAAATGTTCATGTTCTAAGACTCCTTTTACAGTAGTTTACCCAACTCACACGACACTTGAGAATTTGTTTTAAAAAACTGCTTGTTTCAGCCAAGATTAGATTTGATTTCAGAATCTGCTCACATACCTAAGACTACAGCACAATTCAAAATTTGTGCATCTTGCGGCCAATTCACTCACGAACCTGGAATTATTACACTCTAGCGTAAAATATTTCTTCTAATTTATAAGCTTTATCTGCGATAACATGGTGACTGATGCTAGAGTAAAGAAGTTCTTCCAAATTTCATTTGAGGTTAAATATCTGATTTTCAGTATATGCAAAACAGGGAGAGAAGTGTTCCGGTTTGAACATGAAGCTGACATTTCTGAAATGCCAGCGGACTGGTTTCTAATTTTTGCCAGAGGAAAGACTACCAATATGTCTTTGCTTCTTTCAGCATTCCTAAATTTTCCCTGTCATCATTTTGAAATAGTGGGAGTCATCCCTCACAGTACAGCAACCCCCAAGCCTCTCTGATACCAAAACTGACAGCTACACAACAGAAGCTGTGAAAATTGTTTTCTCTCTGTCAGGTTAAAAGCAGAGCACAGACATCTTAAAATAGGGCAAAAATCCAGATATATCAAAAAGAATTCTGAGTGTCTTAAAAAACACCTGAACCTTCGAGAACAGCCAACAAATATGCTAGTTCAGATACACTGAGCATGTAAGTGACTGAAAATTGAACCTAACCTAACCTAGAAATCCTCTGAAAATGAATAGCTACTGTTCTTCATATTCACAGACAGCAGCAGCAAAAAGGCCACGCATTTGCCTACAAACCACAACAAGCTGGATGCTATACCAAAGGCAAGGGAAGCCCTCAGTGGAGCTCAGAAAGTCGATGTGATCTATCTTTCCGGTTTACCCAGATGACAAGTAATAAGGGCAAACTGTTCATCTCCTGCAGAAATTATGTGAAATTGCAGTGTACAACAGCACTTGAGTTGGATTGAAAGTAACTAAAAGAAGCTGGCTGATTAGGAGTGAGTTGCATTAGGCACTGAGGTGTTTAAACAAAGATAAAGAAAGACTACACATGTTTCAGTCGGGAGAACTGAAATAATTAAACATCACTAATCCCGTTGTGAGGTGCAGCACAGAGAGTAGTGCTGGAACGTCAGGCCACAAATGGAGACTGTGCTAGAACCATCCAGCACAGAATATGAGAGTTCCTTTCTGGGCAACACAATATAGTTTAAGTTTTTTTCTGAAAAAACAGATTGACACATATTGTGTACAGGTTGAAGAAAATAATCTTCAGGACACTTCCTTGGGCATTTTTCCATATGCATTGGATGAAGTTAAAAACATAGGGTCTCAACAGGTTCCGTTGGCTCATGATATTCCATCCCTTGATATAGCACATAAGCACCTCAGGCACCTAACACTGCACCTCCACTCCCCCACATCCACCCCAGCAGCACCCAGGGCCTACAGTGGTGGGAGGGAGGCGAAGGAGCAGCAGGGAGAGCAGTTAAGGCAGAACTGGAAGACTGAGAGGAGAACCACAGGGACACCAGAGAGCCACTGAAGGGCTGCAGTGAAAGGAGAGTGAGCAAGGGGAAAGGACAACCAGCCACTAAGTGAATTAAAACACAAGAATCTTCCAGTTACCAAAAAGTAAACTGCAGGTGAAGGAACAATGCTGGGGAGGTTCCCCCCATAGCTCCATCTAAGGCTGTCACTTGGCAGCCTGACAACTCTGTCAGTATCAGACACGTGGAAAATATCAGGGGGTTGGAAAACAGAAGGGGTTGTTTTTTGTTGGGTGTTTTTTTTTTTTTTCCCAAAAAAAAAGCTCAACATTTACATTATTTCTATTAATTTGTCCCACAAAAATTTCTCCATTGTTTTCACCTTCAGTATGGAAGATGAGAGAAAACTGAATTTGGAAAAGAAGGAAGATTAAAAAAAAAAAAAAAAAAGATATATCAGACTGCTGCCCAGTCTGTTTTAATAGCATAATGACTCTGTTAACCAAAAATCCCTATGGCAACTCTTTGCTGCACAAGCTCTCCTTTTGGGGAAAAACAAACAAAAAAAGCTTTAGAAATAAAGACCTTTTCCCTTTATCTACATGGTATTTTAATTGAACTGATGAGTTTGGTATTGTAATACCTACACTCATTAATGCAGTCTACATTCAGAACCAAGACCTGCTCTGGAAGCCATGGTTCCTGTACATCTAAGAGTTGTGTTTACCACAAGGAAGGTGGAAATAAGAAGACATTCAAACCTTTCTGTGTTTATTAAAACACCTCATGAGAAAATTGTTGCCTAGAGCAGTTAATGGTAACTTGTTATTGCTGATGAGGACAGCAGAACTCTTTTGTAAATACAGTAAATGCTATTTCAGCTACTCTGGCCCTAAATAAAACAGCCAGCATATTGTTTGTTCCCAAAGAAAAGTGATGGGATTTGTATGGTCTGCAAGTGCCTGAACATTGTACTTACTCCACTGAAGTGCCAAGCGGTACAGAACAGGATCTTCTTCTCACTGAGGAAAGCTTTTCGTTTAACTGGGAGCAAATTAAAATCTGGCACTGCTAAGCTGGTAGAACAGTCAAGAGGGCCTATCATGTCCAGAGATTTAGGAGCAAAGATAAATCAACCTGGCTTGAAAAAACTTCAGTGAATCACTAGGTTGTGCAATAGCACAGATAGGAGATGTGTGCCACCATGGCTGAAAAGCACAGCTATCAAATTCGGACAGACTTACAGCCTGGCACCATTTTTATTGCTCTCAATTGCTTGAACCAACCAAACCTCAGAGGCAACAGGGAAGTCATGCAGATTTCAATCATGGTTATTTCTGGAACTGCCTAACCCAGAAGAGAACATCCTCTCCTGCATGTTTTTAATCGGCTTAGAAATAAAACACAGGAGTGTTTTCTTAACATCTCATATCATGGAACAGTAACACCTTCATCCCAAAACAGATGATGCTACAGGAAGCTATTCACCAGGGTGATGGAAAGAAAATATTGCTAAGCTGCTCCTTATTCTATCAGTAGAGCCTGTAGCATCACATCTGGGCTCTACCACAGCAGTGCCCCAGGGAGACACACAGCACACATTCACACTATGCCAGCACCCAGTCTTGAACAAACCACTCAATGCTGCATGATGCTTCTTTGTAATTTATGGAACATAAACTTCAGCATCTGCGAATGCCATTATTGCCATGCAAACCACTACAGGCAGTAAAACGGGAACCACCAAGCCCTAACCGGAGCTTTGATCTGCTATTCTTTTTGTACAGAAACTTTTCTAGCAAAATCTATTATAACCAGTATGGGTATGAACTACCAAGGGACAGCACAGTGAGCTCTGAGGAACATTCATATGGACCTGCTTTAAGACAAAGACATCTATTTTACCATGCTGAGTTTAATACATTGCATTTCACCTGTTACATTAAGCAAGGGCAAGGCACTTTCCCATATTCGTAGCAGTGGAGTTAAATTATGCATTCAGAGGTAATTATGTGATGTGCTGTTTAAAGCCTGTCATTATACATCTCAAATAAGGAGGATGCAAAAATGTAGCTCTGAGGCAAGTAGGAGAGACATAGGATGTGTGTGCAAGACAAACTTCCCCTAAAGGACTGTAATGCCCAAGACCAGCTGTCTATGTGCACCATCTGGACAGAACTCAGGTGTATGGCAGGGACAATGAAATCCTGATTGTTTTGGTCTCCCAGCTGAGGGTGAGGGATTTTGGCAGACGTGGCTGCCTGATCTCTCCAATTCCAGGTGCTCTCTTAAAGGAGGCATGACTGATGAACCATCTTGCAAGGCAGCATGGCAGGCAGTTAGTTTTTCTCCTCTGGTTTTCCTTATTATGCACATTTCCTGTAGCCTGGAGGAACTGCCAAGGTTTGAAAGTCATGGAAATCATGCAGCCCCAAACTTTGAGGGAAACTTACTCTGGCACATATCAGGAAAAATCATCAGTGGCCCACTTGGTTCCCAGCCACCCTCCTGCTCCCCAGGGGCAGCAGGAGCATCCCCACACAGCCTCTGGAAGCAGCACAGGGAGCCTGCCTGGCAGCCTGCCGGCAGCCGCCACTCCTCTTCCACAAAAGGCTGGCAGGGCTGCAGAGAGCTCTGCTGAGAGGGGCCGGCAAGGAGGAAGCGTTCTCTCCTAGCATAAATACAGCTGTTTCCACAGATGTGTGCCTTTAAACCCTCTGCTTCGTTCCAGCTGGGAGTGCAAAATCTGACTGGTCGTGCACATGCGGCCACTGTGGGTAACCAAGGCCAGAAATTTTGAGAAAAGACTTTTTTTTTGACCTGGAAAGGTTTGTCACGAAGTGATGGCAAAATCAGGCTTCATCTGCACCTAAGAGCCATGACTGGCAAAGACTAATCATAGGATATCTGAGTTGGAAGGGATCATGAGGATCATCAAAATCCAACTCCTAAATGAGAATAAAGAAGCTTAGGAAAGCCCCCAGGAGCAGGCAGGGATGTGAAGCACAGGACTTCCCTGTCAGCAGCACTAGGGAATCCCTATCCCTCAGGAAAATAAAATTCTGGCAGATAATGCTGTCGTGTCTCCTGCTGATGGTTTCTGCTCTCGGGCTCCTTGCAGCTCCATCCTAAGCCTCCCCAGTCAGCTCACAGCCAGTGCTGCTGCTCCCCTTCTAGAAGCAAGGGAAAGCTGTCCTGTGGCACAGTGAGCCTGCACCCTCCCAAAAGCCCAGCATCGAGGTTTGTCCATCTGCAACGAAGCCACTGCAGCTCCCCTTATTTACATTAGGACTGACACCAGGCTAAAAATTGAAGCAAGCTTCGGGATAACAACAAATCCATAGTGTCCTTCAGGGGCATGAAATTGAACTCCAAAATTCATTTAATCCAAGATAACAGTAATTTTTAACAGTCTAAAGGATGTTGTACCTCCAAATCAGCCCTTACAAAGTTATTTTAAAAAACCTGAAAATGTCTGCTTCTTTGTCACAGTGGATATGCAATGTACTTGATTAAAATGCTGAGCCACCAGCAGGACACCAGAACTGTTTGCTCAGTCCTAGTTTGTGCTCTGGGTCCAAACAGCCACAGCCAGTGTGATTATAGATGCCCCAGAGGGTAACAGGCAACGTGCAGAGGTAAAACTGCCAAGCAGCAAAAAGTAGCCAAGTTCCATTCATCACTGACAAAGTGTCCTGATGCTAAATTCTTCACATACATCTTTTCCTGAGCTTTTCACTTTGCAGTTTATTACTAACAGAGCTTGGCTCCAGAACCTCAGTAACATTCCCCATACACACAAAGCCACATTTTTCAAACTGTCATCCCAAGCTGCCCTGCCACTCTCCCGATCTCCCACAGACATTACTCCATATTTACATTATGTACATTAAGAACATTCTCAGTTATTCTTCCAGCCCAACAAATGAGCGTTCACAATAATTTGGACACTGGCACTGTCTGCCTGCGGCAGGCAGATGCTACTGTGCTCAGTAGAAGAGGAAGCTATTTTTATTTTAGCATGAGCACAGTAAAAGCTTCTCAGAACAAGCAGACACAAGTGAAATTGTTGCTCTTTTTTTTTTTTTTTTTTTTTTTTTTTTTTTTTTTTTTTTTTTTTTTTTTTCTCNTTTTTGCTGCTCCCTGCCCCTTGCTCTTTGGGAGAACAGCACTACTCCCGTTCACAGCAGGGAGCCCTCATGGGGAGATGCAGTGCCAAAGGACAGCTGCCTTTTGATGGTCCACACATGTTTATATGAAAAGCACATAATCCTTATTACATGTGGAAAGCCAGCCAGACTGTACATGTTGTACATTTCAGTATTTTGAAAGCAGCATTTTTAAAGGATGTCAGAATCCTTTGCTTCTATTAAAATGTTAGATATCCTGTGGATCAGCTGCAATTATCTTATGACTCACCTTCCAGTGATGGTGTGAATTTTGAACAATTACATATTTTAACTAAGTAAGAAGATAAGAAACTTTTCATTTTCCACAGAGCACTACCATTACAACAAAAGCTTAATAGGTTTCTTTATCTTCCTTTCCTCCCCATCACATGATTTGTACCACCCTTTTCCTTAGATCTTATGCTAGATCATTAGGAGATACACACCAGCAAGCACTTAATTGCCTTTGTTCTTCTATCCATGCCTCTCAGTACTCCTCTGCCTTTCCCAAGTCCATTGGCCTACAGTTACACAGCCTGGCTCTCCCAGGATTTCACAGAAGAGACCACGGCTTAGCATACAAAATCTCCTGTGGGCCCTTGTCAACCTCAAACAATGAATGCTCAGACCATTCTCCTCACCTGCTTGAGGTTTTCATGTCTGCAAAATGCTCAGCAATTGCTTATATCCAAAAGAACTGCCCAGGAAAACATGTCAGAGTTTTAAGCCACTACCAGTGAAAGGGGAACTGGGAAGACCCATGGATGGGATACAAACACCTTGCAGCCCAGATCCCCGAAGCAGATACAAGATGCATTCACCAGCTACTCCTTAAAGGCTATGAAGACAGCCCAAGTGGTCTAGACAATAAAAGCCCCTGTAACTACAGCACTGCTCTATCAGCTGAGCCATGCAAAGAGCGTTCTTAAACGCCACTCGTGTTCCCCATCACCATGTCATTCCTCAGCTCCACACACAAGCTTTACTGAATTACTGTTATTGAATGAACTGGCAGAGCCCAACAACAGCCAAAGATGGCAGATACCTGAGTTGTCAGAAAATGTGGAACTGTAGTCCAGGTAGATCTCTGTTCATTGGAAGTGCTTGCACCATTCATGATCGATATGCATGGCAAAATTGGTCCCGAAGGTCCCTGAACTCAAGGAAAGGCTTCCTATTGATGTAAGACAGATTAGGCCAGATTCCTCCTTAGGGTAACTCTGCACTGCAAAGTGAGACTGAACTAGAGACTGCCTTATTGTTCTTATCCAATTGTCTTTATTTTTAGCTACACTTCTCATCCTCTTCCCGAAACTTCATCTCCTTAATACAGGACAAGGCTGTGAGAGCTGAGAGAACATGAAGTACCTTACGATACATCTGTCTGTACATCTTCACGGTGAGAAAGTCTTAAATGCTGACTGTAACGTCAAAAAATTATCAGGGCAGTTCAGAAGAAAAGACGTATTCCTGTGCCACTGTTCAGAGGCTGATAGGATGCTGAAAGGTCTCACAATTTTCTTGCCATTCAAAAGGAAGCCTCAGCTGTGCAAATTCAAAATCAGCAGACTGCAACAACTACAGATAAGAGTCAATGTACCTTGGTTTCCAAGTCAGGGCTATTTAAATTCTAACTCAATAAACTACTTGTGCACTCAGCATTTTGAGATTCAGTGGGCTGCTTGCTCTCCTAAAAGTTAGAGCTTCCCCAGAAATAGCCTCTAACTTACAGAGTAAAGGGGGAGAAAATCTGTTTGCTCAGCTCTGTAGAGGCCAAAACTTTCCTGGTTTTGCCTGGAGAAGACTCTCCAATAAAGACACTAAAACAAGCAACAAAAAAAAAATCCCTTTTGAGGACTTCTTATGCCCTGGGGCAGAAGTCACCACTGTGCAGAACAACCCACTGCAAGGCATATGAAGTCCCCAGAGACTTAGGTGGTTCTGGTTCACTGTGGTTTCTCTGGTCAGAATCAGCAAAGCACAAAAACCTCTTAAAATAATCACTACGTCTTTATAAAAGTCTTCTTCCAGGCTAAAATACAACCTAGAGACATTTTAATTGCTCTCTGAACAAATGCCGCAGGGCAAAGTTCAATGGTCCTCAGCTAAAATTCCAAGTGCAGACCACAGACACCTTCCATCAGTGACCACTGAACCCTGCTGTTGGACTCTAAGAAACACTGCATATACTAAATACCTGTGCATTCACGATGCAAAGTATTTCTCCAGGCTGGAGCTTCAATGCATGTAGTAACAAGCTGTAAAAACATGTCAGCAGAATTTGAGCGGACGTCGCCAAACGTCAAAATAGGATAGCATTTACACATTTGCAAATTTCGCTTATGATGCAGCAGCACGAGGCAAACATACCACCATTAGCATTTCAAAAATAGTTTCTGTATGAAAGGAAGCTTTAAAAATAACTTTGCTTTTGCCTGGCATCCCTATGCTAATAGATTCTTCTTTTAATTAAAAATGTCTCTTGCATGCAGGCATTAGGCATCATCATCTACTTAGGCAATTCCAGATTCTCTAACAAAACAAATCAGAATGTGGTGCACCTCTCACTTTCCCCCAACAGTCCTGGGAGGTTCTGTGCATAGGTTGGTGTCTCATCCTGCTCCAAATGTCCACTTTCCACTCACAGGTGACTTACAGTGATCCCTCCAAGAGAGCTCTTTCAAGTAAGCTACATATCACTAGGAAACACGTTTGACTTCTCCTACAAGATAAATCAACTGAGCCAGACACAAGTGGATTTGTTTAGCCAAAGCCCCCAGATTAATGCATGTACTATCATTAGTATCATAGCAGACAGTAAAGCATTAAAGCAACAGGAATCAACATATAAGGTTAAAATACCTTATATAAGGTTAAAAATATAAGGTCAAAATATAAGGTTAAAAAACCAAAAAAGTGAGATTTCTTCTGAAAGAAAAAAGTACGTAAGAAACAAAAGTACCATATTGCATAACTGCAGAGGTGGTGAGTCGCAGTCACACAGGCCTTCCTTACCCACAGGATGCTTTGCTAGGCAGTGCCAACATTTTTCCAGACCATTTTATGCAGGTGTTGCAAAACACACTGAACTGTTTAATCTACCTTGTAGTACATTGTTTTTCCACTTTGCTCTCATCACCTTCTCAAGTACCCAGTCCAGGTCTGATGTTTGCAAACACTGGTAACTAATCCAAGAATTATCTACCTGGAAATCTCATTAGCCAAGACACAGAAAGCATTGCTAAAATAAAGATGATTCATTTTGTTTCTATTAGCCGAAAGGACATGACCAACAGCCAAGCAGATCTAAAATTACACACTTGACATGAAACAACACTAAATATGAGTACAGTACTGAAACAAAAACCATGAACAAGCAAGAATTCTGGAAGCAAGGTCCTTTGGAAAGCAAGTTACTAACCTGATTTTTAATCTGTTTCGTCCAGTACAGCTTCAGTGGTATATATACTCTGTCACTGTTTTCATCCAGGAATTTTATAGACTTCATCACTCCTTTTCCCTAATAGTTATTTTCTACAGATCAAAAGATCCCAGCTTACTAAATAGCCTTTTACTTCCCAGCTCAAAATAAGCAGACAGATAAAAGCACTGGTAGTAGCCACAGGTAGTGAAGATACTGCAAAATTTCGAAGTATTTTAGAGCTGGTCGTTTTACAGAATTTCTATGTAAAGATAGTCACTCATCAGACTTTGATATCAGTTGCAGGAAGGAAGTATTTTTCTCTTACAATCTGAAGAAAGTAAGTTGATCAGCAGGAAAGGAAGGGGACTCTGCTGTAAAACCAGAATTAAGATATCCCCCGGTGACAAGGCACAGCCCTTCCAGGCTATCATTCACCAATTAGCACTACAAACATTGTGCCTAGTTTTAGCTTTAAGGCTTCTCATAACAATATATTTATGTACATGTTTAAACATTTTAAGAAGTGGGTCCAAATTAATATAAACTGATTAAATTCCTTAACTTCAAAAGTGATGGGCAAGTTTGGGCCTTTTATTTCAAGACAGCCTCCCTGCCACACCCTGGGGGGGGCCGATTTTCATGAAGAACCACTCACCCTCTCTTCAGGAGATCCCTTCCTGCCATGACTCAGAAGAGCCAGCCACAACTGCAGGTCATGCTGGAGAGCTCAGGGTGAGCTATGCCAAACACTACATTGGTCCAACACTCATCTTCAAATCCTGGCCAGCTCGTTTTCTTCTTGAGTGTGTGTTCCAGAGCACGGAGGCTGAATCTCTGTACCATGTGACACATATACATTGTGGCATTTAGAGTGGTCTCTGCTTTTTGCTGGAGCACTGACACTAAATCCTCAGTTCACAAGGGGACATTCCATTTCCAGGCTGCAGCCCTTTACAGCCAGTACCCTTGTAGAAAAACAATGCCCCGACACAGCACATCTCCAGATGTCTGCAACTCCAGCCCAAAGAGCACTCACCCTGGCTAGAGTGAAGGTTTCTAAAGGAATTGGCTGCATAGGTTTGAAACCCTAAGGCTTTATGCTGAATCAACTGGCTAAGAGGAAAAAAAACCAACCAACCAACCAACCACCAACAAACAAACAACAAAAAAATTCCCACAGAGAAAAAATCCCCACAAACCCAAAAACAGTCCCAAGAAAGAAACAAAGTGTAAGCAGGAAGACATGAACTTTAGTCAAATCACATGGGCAGACTGTACAGACACAGAGAGATAAGGAAAACCTACATTTTATATACAGTAGGGAAGCAGATCTGGGCAGTGGCACCATAAACAGTGCTGGCTGAAGATACAGTGTACAGCTCAAAACAAGTAGAGTAGATTGTACCAGTTGAGGTAATAGAGAAAGCTATGCCAGGAGCCAGACAACTTTATTTTTTTTCTTGGAAAGTATAGCTCCCTTCCAGCTAAACTTTTCTTTCTTTAGCAAGATTTGGCAGTCAAAAAATATCCAAACTAAAACTAAAATAATCACATGCCACCAACAAGTGCAATACAGCAAATCAATACAGCCTAGGTTTGTACATCTATATCTTATATAACCAGACTCATGCAGTCCAATTCACATAAGAAATACATCAGCCAGTTTTCTATTTCACTCCTAACCTAGGAGCAAGGCAATTAATTTTAGAGGCCTGGGGTGCTCTCAACTCCAAAGCTGCTCTAGGCTCTCCCTAGGCTCTGAACAGCTGGTGGTGCCGGACAGAAGTGGTCGCACTGTAAAAGCAGAAGGTGCAATTCCATGTGTGGTTTAAATAGTGTCCAACCCCAAACTGCTCCCACAGAGCGTGTTCTAAGCCCCAAACCAAACATTTCCACACATTCACTCTCTTGTGTTAGCAGTGCAATCCTAAAACCACACAGTAATGCAGGAAACCGATCCAGGTGTGTGCTAAAATATCTGTAATTATGGATGGTGTATACCTGTACCTAAGAGTCAGCAACATCGCTGAAGGAGTATCAGGGGGCACTTTACTCCCCAAAATGCACAGAATTTCTCTAGAAGTTTCAGAAATTGTCCATCTGTGTTTAAGTTATCTTCCTGCATATTAATACTCACAAAACATCTTGTCAGTATTTATCAACAGATTAGACAGCCCTTCCCTAAAACTACCAAATACTGTAATTTTTTAGGAATTAGCATATGAAAGCAATTGTGCACAGCACTCTGAGCTGTGGCTCTCATTTCAGCAGAGCCAGTAGAAAAAGTGCAGGGGGAAGGACTTACACTGTTACACAGAATATGTGTAACACTATACAATACTTACGTCCCACGGCACAACTATTACATAATAATATATTAGATATTGTTGCAAAATGTTATATAGAAATATTACTTAATTGGTACCCTCAACCACAACCCACCACAGGTAGGGAAGAAGGCAGGGAAGACAAGGAGAATTTATATGGAAAATACCCTCCATAAAGAAAAATACTACTCTGAAATATATAACAGATTGCTCTCTTTCCTCCTCTCCCTCCTGCCCAAGGACTGGCCATGTTGGTCAGGTCAACCACCATCCATCCAACAAGACACACAGCCAGCTCAAGAGAAGCCTTGGAGGCTGCAATGCAGAGCCCTGCCAGGCTGGCAGCTTTTCAAAGCTGCTGTTTTTAGCCATAGATCCCGGGCACTGAAGCACCAGCCCAGACGGGGGGTTGCAATCTTGGCTGGTGCCTTGCACATCAACGTGCTCTGTTCAGGGAGCCACAGCTTCAACCCTTCTCCACCACAGCAGCCTGTCCCCTGGATGGATGACCAGCACAACCCACTGCCCTTAGAAGCCCCCAGCCAAGCTGCCAGACAGAGCACAAGCCACGTCCCTTGGGCAGCAAGGGGCAAAGGGGCCTCTTGGACCCTCCCACCTTCTGATGCACTGCACCAGGAGACGGCCCAGTACGACAGATGAGGTTCAACGTGAGGATTACGGCTCTGCTCTCATGTCTGGTCTTTAAAGGTCCCCAGACAACACCGTAGCAGTGCTGAATTGAGCCTCATAAATGTAACTGCTGAACGCATTTTATGGGCATAATTCCCAGGGTCTGTGAAAACAATGTGTTCTGTCTCAATAGCATCTAAATGAAACAGGCTCTTTAACCACCCAACAAAGGCCTGTTTGATGTGCCACATTCCAGGAAGCACAGCTCAGTATGATTTTATCTGTGCGTTGTCAGGCCCCTAGTGCCTTTTGTTGAAAAACTAATACAGCTCCACAACAGGGGAGAAAATATTTCTCTCAGAGTATGCAGCCAGAACAAAAATAAAAGTTAATATTAAAAAAAGAACCACCATACCAACTTTGTCTGGTGTCACGCTATTTTCTTCCTTCAATGGTCAAATGTTCATCTCCTAGATGAGGGCCTTTTCTCAGGCCACCTGTAGCGACCAAAACATTTGTACTAGCCCAGCCAGTAAGACAAAAACATAAATGTGTTTTGTTTACATGCGTCCTCTTCAACCTCCAGTATCTGTGCATCACCTAGCTTGCTCACATGTCGTTAGTCACAATGATCATCTCACTGAAGTCAATGGGAGGCCTCACAAGAGAGAAGAGTGCTTGCTTTCTCCTGAGGGCAGGATGCTTGCTTAGGATAAATTTCATTTTTTATATCCATGTAGGCCTACACAAACAAATAGGCTATGTCCTTCTCTAATGACAGTGCATATCCAGGAGGGAGAAGTCAATACCAAAGAAAAAGAAGTCCCACCCAACCTCTCAAGCACTCAGAAAGCTCTGAATGCTCATAACACAATGGCTGAAACAGGTGAACCAAGAACCTGCTATGCTTTCTTTGACAGTTGTGAACATGGGAGACTTAGAAGAGGGCATTAGGTGGTGACAATTTTCTAGTACAGGTCCCCAGGACAAATTTTAGATATCTATCACTAAGAGACTTCCTGGGCCAGCAGTGACATTTTTAATAACTCCCAAACAATTTTTTCATTATGATTTTCTTTTTTGAAACCAGCTCTGCTTTTAATATTCCCACCAAAATGTGTCTGACATAGCAGTTCAGCTTAGCTATTTCTTGTATGAAAAGAAGTATACTCTTTGGGCCTGAAAGTGCCACCTGACAGTTTCACTTGAGGCGTCTTAACTTTACTATGAGCAAAAATAGGCATTTGTTTCCAATCTATTTTATTTATACTGCTCCAAGTTTGTAGAGTCTGTATCTCCTTTCTGTAGTCTTTTTCTAGAATGAAGAACCTTCATTCACCTTGAAAGTCTGTAGTCATTTAGAAGACAACCCATACCTGGGACCATTCCTGTCACCCCACACTGTGCCCTTCCAGTACCATTTAGACTAGTTCAACCTGGCTGAGATGAGCAGCTCTGCTCACTGAGTCACTGCTTCGATAGACTTTAAAGCATGGTGAGAGCTGACAACTCATTTAACATATCTCAAAGCAACGTTTAGCAAATGCCTTGGGGTTATTACTAACAGCTGAAGGCAATCAGCATCCACCAGCACCTGGCCACATTTTCTACCAATCTAAAGTTCCAGCTCAATTAATAAAGACACACCCCTGACAGCCTGGCTTGTTCTTTTTAATGATTTCATAGACAGGTATTGACTAAAGCTTCATTCCTGAAAACAGTGTGCACTCAGAGCATTTGCACATCTCAGCACTTCGGTGCCCAATGCAGGTGTCAAAAGAGAGCGAAATTATCCTCCTTTTAATTTGCTCTCCCCCTTTTCTTTTATTTTAAATTTTAATTTTTATGTCTGTACTGAGTCCAGGGATGGAAAATTTAATTTGCCACTGAGCTGCAACTGCATCCATGGCAGCCCAGAGGCATAGAGGGCTTTGCAGTGTTAAACGTGATGAAGCCCCATTGCTGTTGCTGGTGGCATCCAGCTGCCAAAGCAGGCAGGCGGGATGGAGGACTCTGCCAAACATCTCCTCACTGCCCTGCTGACATGCACACGGAGCTGTTCTGGAGCAGAGGCTGACCTAGCCCCTTCACAAATGTCCCCAGCAAATGAGGAGAGCAGATTTACAAAGAAAAAAAAAAAATCCAAGACAGTTGTGACCATTTTGTTCCAGGGCAGCAAGCTGAAAATCCCTCACATAAGAGAGGGAGAAAATGGGGGAAGAGGGAAAATGTTGAATTAAAGCTGGCACAAAAGGATGCTGCTCTTCCAAGAAGCTGAGTACAGCTATCAGGGCCTCAGAAATGGCCATTTAAAAGAAAAACTTTTTTAAACACCTTCCCCAGAGTTTGTGCAGAAAAAGAAGCTGTTCAACCCATGGGCACTGAATCTGTTGAGCTAAATAGCAGTATAATAATAATTCTGGACTCCCACATATCTATTTTGTTCACAAAACATGTACATATTAGTCAGCACGCCTTTGGAGCCGTGGTGGGGTTGTAAAGCAATCCTGACCTCATCAGCCACTACTGCACTGCCAACCATTAACTTCTGCCCACTGTGAGACCCCGCTGCCTGTGCAATTCAGTGGCTGCTCTGAGAAGGGAGTACAAATGGAGCCGTCTGCACATTAGAACTGACTTTCATGGTTCTCTACACTATTTCATTTCTCTGTGGTAGAGATGAGATCGCTTCTCGAGTTCAGCACCTCTCTCTCTGCATTTCAGGTTGCCCTTCAGGCTTCACTTGCTGGATTGCTTCAAGCAGATTTTTTATAATAGCTCAAGCTAGGCTTGGTTATAATAGCTAAAACAGGCTTGGTTAATATTACCATTTAACAAATATGTAATTTCTTACCTTGTTTGCATTAAGTGGAGCTCTCAGTTCCTTGCTATATTACCTTACTTTTGGCTGAATGAAAACAAAAGTGATTTACATAATTCTGTAAGCTGATGTCCTCACTACTTGCTTGCACTTCCACGTGCAAACTCTACAAACAAAACCTGCACTGTCAACAATAGCTATGGGAAGACACGAACAGGTTTCATTGTTCGTATGTACATGCTAAATTCATTTCAAAAATCTCATGTTTCAAATGCACTTAGCAGGTTAATTCAACACAATATGAGGTCTCTGGATTTTGCTTTTAATCAAAAAGATACATATGAATAGTTCAAATGATTTTAAGAAATCCAAGCTTATTATATAAAGGCTGTTTTTTTATCATGAAAGCATATAACCCTATCAAAAGAAAAAAAGAGTTGACAAATCTACCAGTAGTTAAACCACAGTAAGTAGGAATTATATTTTTAGCCTTTAATACTTTGGAGTATTAAATTAATACAGAGTCCCAAAAAAGCTGGCCCCTTTCAGCCTGTAGCTAATATTAAGCCAACCTGACCTGTGCTCAAGGGTTATGCTTTTCAGCCCTTTTTTAACACCAGAAGGGCCTAAGAGTCCCACAGGCCTTTGGAATCTTCCAAGTTTTTACAGATTTGTTAAGAATCAATTTTGTTTCAGCGACTGCTGGAACCAGCCTGTCAAACTCTCCTGGGCATTATTTCTCGGCACTGAAGGATTTCAAAACACCTGAGCAGATACTGCCTTGTCACCTCTGTTCCTACGCAAAATCCCTTTCCATGCACTCCCACAACACAAGGGGAGACATCCTGCCCTTCAGCCTGGCTGGTGCTTACACCAAGCATCTCCCCTTACGCAGTAATTAGCTCTCTGGAAAGTGCCATTTAGCCCATTCTCTCCTGAGACTGAACGGCTTACAACAAATTCCCACCTCCATCTTGTATTTACTTAAATATACAGCAGAGAAAATAGTTTTCAGTATGTAATTTTTATAAATACTACCTCGAGATAAAATCACTTGTGTACTGGCACATTATCTTCTTGTGTAGGCACAGTGCATAAATGAACAGGCAATTATGGCTTCTCACATATGGATTTGGAAGAAGAGAGAGAAACCCAGCACTCGTTAAGGAAGGGACTGCTTTGAAGTCATGAACACACTTAGCATAATGCGGTTTGCTGACTGGGGCTTCCAGCAACAGCCAGAATATAAGCAAATTATAAAGATAATGTTTCTAGAAATTATTGCAAGACTCATGTTTTCTGTTTTACACAGCACCAGTATTTTAACCCAATGACCTGGCACCTAATCTTTTCAAAATGTGACATTAATTAACATTGCTTCCATGCATCATGTCCTGTTGCCACCACATAAGAAAGCTGCTCACTGCCTAAGAGAGCTTTAACCTTTGAGCGTGTGTTGTTTGCACACAAATCCTGCAGAATTTGCATGCATTTTCTGCGAGCTCGATAAAGGACAGTGAGCCACTGCACTTTGATGGTCTCTCCCATAGCTGTGCTCTCTTTGTGCTAGCTTGCCAGGTGCTTGGCCAGGGTTCCATGGAGCAGAGCTGACCCAGCGTGGGCAGGGAACAGATCTGCCCTGTGGGACAAGGACCTTGCCCTGCCAAGTGGGAGCTGTCTGGTCAACTATTTTGAGCTGATTATGCCAACTCCCCTGGGTATGGCTGCACCAGCTACTGCTGTCTATGCTCACAGATGTTGCTGCCTGATGCCTTTAATGGTCATTTGCGGTCTAAAAAAATTTTAAAGGCAGCTAGAAGGGGCAACAGACATTTGTTAGTTCTACAGAGGAACAGGAATAAATAGTAAATAATGTATCATATTCCAGACCCATCTTTTGCATTATGCAAACATCAACTCCTTTCTGGCTCCAGAGAACTTTCAGTCCCTCTTTCATGCTCCAAAATAGCAAGGAGTCTACAATAAATTTGAGGAGTTGCAGCACAAACTTAAGGATATTTGTATCTGTCATTTCCAAGATGGCAAGAGTCTGCCCCTACTGTTATCATTAGCTAAATCTGTGCCTTCTACTACTTCTCACTTTCCATCCTCTCTATTATTTTCCTTTCTCTGACTTGGAGAGGCACATTGAAACTCCCTGATGTGCTAAAGTAAAGCTGAAAAACAGTCACTATTTAATAAGCAAAACTGTGCCTGTTTTATTTATGTAGGCAACTTCTGTGAACATACTGGTTGTATTTGCATGAGTGCTCCCCATCTTGACTAGCTGGATGCTATAGGAAAGACGCTCATAAAAATTGGTATTTCATGAAAAACATACACTTTATGAGCTATTCTGCTCCTAGAGACCTTTCCTCTGTTTCTATTCCCTTCTTCTTTATTATGAAGGACATTTCTGGACAAGAAGATTGGGGCTTCCTAGTGAACATCTGCTATTAAAAGCTGTCTCCCAAGAGAGCCAAATCTTGCTTGCCTTGGTCACACAAATAGTTTTATCAGCTTCAGTAGAACTACATGTGCCAAGCAGACAGGACTAACCTCTGCCAAGAACTATGTGCCACATCCCTGAAGGTAGCTCCTGCTGCTTCGGTGATCTCGCACCCCAAAGTCTTAAAGTACCAGTAGTTTAAACAGAGAGACGTTACAGAAAACAATTCCCTGCTATCGTATCATATGCAGCTCTAAAGAATAGAGAAGACAATAAAGTGTAAGACCTTTTTCTTACCAAAATGTTTCTATCACATTTCATTGCCTGTTTCGCATAGATAAATTTCTCCCAATAATGTTTTCTCCCCAGGGCTTAAAATAGGAAAATGCTACAAACTCAACCCTCTTGTGTGGGGTTTCTGATACCAGTTTGGGGATTAGTGAATTAGTCATCACTGTGCTATGCTGGGACATGGAATGGAAAGTTACTGCAAAAGGGAAACGAAGGTGAGCCCAATCACACCAGCTAGCAAATCTGCAGTGTCTTGGAGACTGTTACAAAAACCAGGTTTTACACCAAACCCTCCTGTCATTGTGCCTTGCACAGATACATGACTTCATACATAGAAGTAACACCTGGCAATTTTAGAAATATCTCAGTTTAAAGCTACACATGTACAACATCTTCCTACAGGCAGCTCAGGCTGCTGCAATGGACATGCTTAGGTGACATTATTACTGCTTCCTTTGCATTTGTACAACCGGTAAGCGATAAATACAATGCTTAGGAACAAAGAGATTAACCACAGTATGCAGTGCTGAACTGCTCCATTCAGCCATTAACCACAGCAGTCCTACACTGACATCTCTGCTGTAATGACACATCCTGTCAGAGCTGGACTCCTTTCTATGGATATTTTAAGTCCAAACCTGCTTTTTTGTTTAAAGAACTATTGCAAAACAACCCACTACTGCCTATATGGGTCCATACAATACATATATTTCACCTCTGAAAGTGCTTTTCTTGCATGGCTGATTCATCCAGAAATTATCCCAGGATTCAAGTGCGCTCCAGTCACGAAGAGAGCTGGCTAATTTCTTACCAAGTGACAGCAAATCCATTAAATAGCAGTCCCGTGCTCAGCCTTGCTGTGAAGGAGTGAATCTGTTGCTAATCCTTTTAAGAATATCCATCACACATTGACTAGTAAGCACCAGTGTCATTACAATGAAAAATGTTGTAATCTGCAACATATTAACTGCTTTATTTCTGATAATAATAGCTGTTTTCATACATGACACACAAAATAGACATTATCTAGGTTTTTAAACCGTTTAGAGTTTTCTTTTAAGTACAGAAGTTAACACTTACTCTAGAGTCCTTTTTTCCGGTTAAAGAATTTTCAATTTAATTTCCTTAACTGATGAACTGTGTCAGAAAGAGTCATTTAGGACACACGCTTTACGTTAGGACCTTAATTTGGTTGTGTTCCCCCTGGGGACTACTGCACTGACATTACTTAGAAGATACTGCAACAGCAGCAGCATCTTTTACCTTTTACACCCATACATCTTCAGCAATCCACCCGTAATAACCTCTGGAGGACCAGGGAAAACCCGTTCATTCCTAGGAAGAGATACTTTATGTGTAAAATCACCACAAGAAGTGGGCTGGGCTCTTGTGGGGCTGCCAAGTGTCACATACCTCCACCTGCCGGGCTCAGCAAGGCTGTAGGGAATTCCCTGGACAAGGGGAGCAGCGGTGGCACCCGGCTTTCCGCAGGCAGGTGGCCTCCCTGCACGCCCTCCAGCCCGAAGGCAGAGGCAGCGACCCAGGCACCTAATGAGGGGAGCTGCAGGAGTTCCAATTATCTCTGCTATCAGTTGACTACATCTCTCCCAGCTCCTTTTACAGCATTCTACTGTCCAGCTGGTACCAAGAACAGAAAATGAAATGGAAATATCTGGAACGCAGGATATGATGCTGCTAGTGGGAAATTACCAACTCACTGACTGGAATTCCCTATACATCTTTAAGGGGATTACGAGTAGTTCTACTGAAGTCTAAAAACTGACTAGACATTTGGCTCAGAAAACACATACTTCCTTGGGAAAAAATATTATTTATCGCTTTCTCATCCATGTCTTTTTTTTCCATATTAGTAAGACAGGGAAGCAACATAGCTGCCTGACAATTCATTTGCTGTACTTTATTGATTTCTCATATGAAGCCATGTTCCCCAGACAGTGATGTCATTTATTTCCATAGCAACTGTATAACATCAGAGAACTACACCTAAGCAGGTGGAGGAAATCCTTCGGGGAACAAGAATATATTATGTCCCTGCAAATCTGCCTACACCAAAAAATTGCTTTTAGAAGATGTCTGAAAGCTGGCTCTGAAAAGTCTTATTTTAAAAGAGTGAGCAGTAACCGTGACAATTATTATCCATTCTTCACTGGAAGTGGTCAAATCAAATTCAGATGGGCAAAGCCTACTACTCTCTGCTCTGCAGAGCACTGCTCTGTATGTGCCACATTCAGAGAACTGGCAGAAAAACAGCTTTTCAGCAGCCCACTCCAACCACCTATTCCCCTTTCTTCCTGCTCAGAAAGGCAGTGCTCACCAAGTTACCAATGAACTCAGGTTACTTTCCAGCTTTTCAGAAGCAGGACTCAGCTTTCCAGATCAGTACTTAAAACTGAAGTCATCCAGTGTGTGCCAGCCATCTCTATTGCTCTATCATTTTGCAGCACAAACTTGTGCAGCACCTGGCTCCAGCCGCACAGTGGGCTCTGAAGTTTCTCATCTGGTAGACAAGACAGCATGGGAGCAGTCCAGGGGCAGCACCTTTTGATTAAATGAATCACTGATTATACTCATGACCTCTCTCAGAAAGTAATTTTACCCAAAGTACCACCAGGGGTTCTGGTCATCAAAGCCTCCACGGCTCAACAAAGTCCTAGACATGGTATTGGCTCCTCGTCAGCAGTCACAGCATTTGAGCCAAATCTGACCTTTTTCCTACCAAGCTGGCCCATTTCTCCCCAAAAAGCACAGCAGGCTCACACATGACCGCAAGAAAACGACCCTGCTAGAGCCCTTTCTTCAGCAACCGCTGCAATGTGCTGGGGTCAAGAGGAGGCGCCTGTCCCAAGGTCGGGGGGCAGAAGTGCTGGGCCCTGCCACTACTGCTCACGTGAGCTCACAGTGTACAAAGGGAGAAGGGACAGAAAAGGCCTCAGAGAGTACCAGCAGGTGACAACAGCTGCCTAATGCAGACACAGGCTTCTCAGCAATACTGGGTTGGGCACAGACCTGCTGCCTTTCCAGTTTTCCCCTAGGCAAACACAGGACTTATGACACTTGTACAAATGACTGGATGTGATTGACTCTTCCTACCATTAGTAAACATCAAGTAAGCAACTCTACTTCCAGCACTTTAAAGTACTTCTGTAGTCTATACTGATCACATATTCCAGGCTGATTTCTGCTTTGTACAGAAAAAAATGAAGCAAGATGCTTCACATTGCAAGTAAAAAGTAAAAAATAACTGTTTTTACACCTTTTTTTATCTGTGAAAGTCAAGAGATAAACACCTGAAACAACATTCAGCTAATGAATCTCTGGAACAACAAAAGCACTCCATGGTTAATAGCTGCCTATTCAGCAGGTTGCTAAATCTATTACTGTGAGCTCCTGATCCAGTTCATTTTAGCAAAGGGTAAACCGAGGCTTTTGCTTTTTAAAAATTGCAACAAGAAGCTGGCCTTCTCTTTTCCTATTAGCAAAGCAGATAAATTGAAAAGAGTTGCTTTGGGTAAATTCAAGATTTGAATTATTCATTAGCTTGACTAATTAATCTGCAGTTCAGTACAGTTAATAACTTCTCTAAAGTAGCCTCAGAACTCAGGGAGATGCAGAGCAACAAATGACAGTACGAAGAGATTTTTCTTTTTTCCTATTACCACCACATTAGCTGTGCATAAAGCTCTCTTTTAACATGCAAATACTTTCCCATTGAGGTAACACAGTGTGGGTTTAGATTATTGCTGCCAGCAACCAGTGTTTTCCATTTTTATGATCTCCATATCCTTCAGAGACTTCCCTCTGCTTTATAATTCCATTGCCCATCCATTGTCAGTTCTCTCCAGCATCTGCAACCTGTTGTCAACTGTGATTTGATTGACTTTGTCAGTTATGCATCTTCTTGTGCCCTTTGGTCTGCGCTTACACATAAACTGTATTGACAGCCAGAGAGACTTGACTGACAGCTCTGTTTCCCTTTCAGAGTTTAGCTTACACACGCTGGGTATGGGCTCATGAAGGCATAGAGATGAGGGGCTGACATCACTGAAGATGCCTCAGTGGCAGGCAGGCAGCCTCCCTGAAATACCCTGCATGTACTCCCCACTCTCAGATGGACCCCAAAGACAACATGAATATTGTTCAGCTGATGGCCCCTGCATGGTTGCATTAGAGAGAATATAAAAATTTTTAATAAACTACCATAAAATGCAGTTTTTCCTGCAGAATAAATAATTCTCCAGATACACACATGCATCAATTTAATGAGTTGATTGACAGTTTCCTACCTTAACTTCTTCTTTTATATTGAATTATACCAGACATCCTGCACCGCTGAGGTGTTTAGCCTGTGCTGTAGTGCCCTATTGCTACTCTAAAGCTACTGCTTGATGGATAAGCTTGCAGGGCTGCATCTCCTTCCTCCCTTTTCTGGTACCCCAAGAAGGAACTGCTCATCTGGGAGCAGAGACTGAGAGAAAGAATATCAAACTAATCTGGAATCTCTTTCTAACACCGACTGATATTGGTATGCACCACTGTTACCTCTACCACATAATACCCTCTGCCCAGGTGTTCCAAGGGCAATAATGAATTTTGCAGTCTGATATTTGCTGATATTACCTAGAACAGGAAAGCGGAGCATTTGAAAAGCTTTCTTCAGTTCTCCATTTAAGCTTCACATGTGGAAAACTATTTTTGTTTGTGCAATAAGCTCCAACCCTAATGTTTTCCTACTGAATTCACTGAGCAACGATGAGAGCTCAGCCCAAACAGGAGCAAAAACAAAGCAAGCTGAAGCAAGCCCATTTATGTCTAGTTCTATTCCTTTGCCTTTTGTGAGCAGAAGGACCACATATGATGGACAGCTACCAGCCTCTTGAAATCAAATCAATTTCTTTCAAAGAACATTGTATTTTGTAAACCAATTAAACCACATGAATAGTCCAAGCATGAATAGGCTTTTGTTTTATTCAAATTAAGATATTTTGGATTTGTGAAGCTGCAAATAGATATGACAAAAAAGGTAACAAGGATACAATAGAAAATTATGGAGCAGGGAGAAATTTAATTACATGCCTCTTTGAGTGAAAGTTCAAGGTTCTTTTTATATTGCTTCATATTTATAAATTCATAGATCCTGTCTCTTTGTTTTCCAAATATGTTCAGGAAAATATATTGGTTGAAATTATCCTTCTGTGGCTTTTAATTTCAGTTGTATGCTGTTTAGATCCTTTTATTTCTATAAAAATTCATAAGTAGTTTCAAGCCATGAACTAACACGCTTTCTTTTAATGAAGGCTGGATCAAAATCTGCTGTCCTCCCATAAGGGGAAAATCCTGCAGAATTTAACAGTGCACAATAACCCTTCTAAACAAAAAGTTTAAAGAAAATCTAAGCCAGGCAGGCAGAGCTCTACATCACTGTATCCTCCAGCAGCTGAAAGAGCAAGGCTCTCCATCAAATAGTTTTTTAAGCAGGTTTTTAGAAGACTATTTCATTTCTATAAGCAAAATCCTCTCACTACGCTTAAAACAGAAACTCCTACTGACATAAGCAATGTGCTCTGTTTACAGCTCAGTTACATCTTGACCCTGTGGTGCTGACCCCCTTCAGCCCATCACCTCCACAGGGTGGAGTCCCAGCCTCCTTCAGCATCACCCACTAATTCCCATGCATTTGAATTTACTGAGATGTTTGGTTTTTGCTGGATTAAAAAAAACCAAACCCATACCAAGATGCTAATTTCCAAAAATATAAGCATGATAATATTAGCCTTCCTCATTTCAGAGATCATATTCAGGATGATGGGAGTGGTCCAGATACCTGGAGTTCTGCTGTATGAGTCTGGAACAAGGACTTCAATCATCTG